>JACGAQ010002422.1:0-41450 GCA_014119065.1 Orius insidiosus
ACCCACGACCACGAAAAACCACGGTTTGCGCGAGAAAATACGCAGACGTCATCGAATAAAAACGATTTTACGCCAGGAATAAACCCAAAAATTGTCGTTTTTGTGGTTCACGATCTCACCTTCCTGAAAATTGCGAATTTAAGGGCCTACTTAAATGTTTCAACTGTAATAAGTTCGAGAATCACATATCGAAAGACTGCCCTTTAAAAATGCTTAAAACTCGTACCGAACCGAACGAAAAATCGTGCTTTTGTCGAAATCCCCGATTGATATTAGCGAATCTGACACAAAATGACCCTAGAGGTTGAAATACGACGCCAGCCAAGGCTCTTTGTGACACTGGGTCTGATTTAACCCTGATGTCGAAATTTTACGAACGCATTAAAACGTCCGCAGATGTTTTGGAACGGCAAATCACGATTACCGGGCTTGGAAAAATATCTTACACCACGTTTGGAAGTTTTAAAGCCCCGGTTATGATCTCGAACGACATTCACACGGTCCGATTTCACGTTATTGACGAAGCCCTTATGGCGCACGATATTTTGATCGGAAAAGATTTTTATGTGACGTCTCTGTCACGATTGATCATGGACAAGTTTCCATATGTAAAACGAATAAAGCTACGACGGAAATAGGTACCTACGAAATCCTCAACATATCGGTCGACTCCAAAAACGATGATTTGACGGTTGGATCTAAGAATTTTACGGATGAGGATTTGATCTCCGAATACCGCCCGAAAGCAACGAA
This sequence comes from Orius insidiosus, assembly GCA_014119065.1. NCBI lineage: Eukaryota > Metazoa > Arthropoda > Insecta > Hemiptera > Anthocoridae > Orius > Orius insidiosus. The sequence continues at coordinate 754 of JACGAQ010002422.1, forward strand.
GACGACCAAATCTACAACGGTGACGAAAACCTCGTAATTCCAGAAGGTATGCAAAATGAAACAATCGGAAACACACACGGTAACGGACATTCTGGCTCAAAGAAAACGAAAGAGATATTGACGCGCGAATATTTTTTCTCGAAAATGAACAAAAGAATACACATACGACATTGTGTACCATGCATACGGTCAGTAATAATGACATTACCTTATCAAAATGACAGTAATAATGATCGTGTAAGGTGGACAAAGTTTGGATTGACGATAAGTAATGATGTGGATCAGGATTTCCTGATCTCAGCTCATCATTACCGAAAATGGAGGGGATACTGTCATTAGTATTGATGGTACTACAGACCCCAACTACACTCCTCGTCAAAAGTATTGCAACACCAGTTAAACACTTTGCAGGATCTTACTAAACATTGTACTACAGGTTGGTGGGAATCTAGGAAGGATAATAAGCTTGTGGGTACACAACATATGTTCTAATTATCATCATTCTTGTGAGTAAAATAAATCACACACAAAACAACTTCTTTCTTCATTTCTTTCTTTCTAAATTTAGTGGTGATGATTCATCCCACAATTGGCGGCTTAAAGCTCACCGCATCGTTTTGGCCGCCTCCAGCGATTTATTTGAGAAAATCCTAGTTAATCAAGACATTATTTCGTTAGTAGGAGTCCCATTTGAAGTTTTATATTCTGTAGTTGAATTCATACACTACGGACAGTCCAGAATTTCTGGAGAGTTGTTTTGTATGTGATTTATTTTACTCTCAAAACAAGCTGTATTAAAAGTAGGATTAGGCATGATGATAAGAGGTATTCTGTATTTATTAGTTTTAAGGATTACTCCATTGCCCCAAGGGCCTCATTTAGTGATACAGAACTCCAGGGACAGACTTTTTTTTTTCAACTTGTGAACATGAACAATCAATCGCAGAGCCTTAGAGTTCATTCAAGAAGACCTGTTGCAGGACGGCCAAGGGAAACGGACCGGAATGATGACCGTTTTTTGAGACTGCAGGCATTGCGACAGAGAGTTTCTTCGGCTACAACACTCCAGAGGCAGATTGCTGATGTTCGCCGGCTCCGGATTTCAACATCGCATCGCAAATATGCTCGAAAATATCAACGACGAATTCGGCCTGTCGGCGGACAAAATTGTTGCCACAGTCACCGATAATGGAAGCAATTTCGTCAAAGCGTTTAACATCTTTGGAGTTAAAAAAGCATCAAACGATCACGAAAGCGAAGAAGAAAGCGAAGACGGAAGCTGGATGGATAGTTCGGGGCTGGAAAAATTACCTCGACATTTCCGATGTGCCGCCCACACCTTGGCTTTGTGCTCGAGCAGCGACTAACCAATGCCTAAAGTCGATGCCACAATTACGGGAAAAACACGAGAGACACGGCCCTGAATAGCCAAGATGGCCGCGATAGAGTTTGGAGAAGACCGGGAGAGCGCTACAGTCAAGCCTGTATTACCCTACAGTCGCTTTTGGCGGAGGCTCCATTATGTTCTGGGGAGGCATTGCTTAGGAGGCCCGCACGGATCTTGTGGCGTTACATGGCAGAGGCCTCACTGCTGCCAGGTATGTAGAAGATATCCTGGAAGAGCATGTAACCCAACATGCCTTTCATAGGGCCTGGAGCCCATTTTATGCAAGACAATGCCAGGCCACACAAGGCAAGATGTGTGACCGACTACCTGAATACAGTCGGAATCCGGACATTGGAGTGGCCTGCTAGGAGCCCGGACCTTAATTGCATCGAACATCCTGTGGGATGCCCTGAAAAGAAGAGTCCGAAGGAGAATTTCAGGAATCTCCACACTTGCGGAGCTGGAGGCAGCAGTTCTGGAGGAATGGGAGGCTATCCTCAGGACTTCATCCAGGACCTCTTCAGTAGTATGCCACGTCGTATGGAGGCTGTTATAAACTCTCGTGGAGGGAATACGGCCTACTGATTATAATAAATAAGGTTTTTGGAAATTTTGAATTTCGAAAAAAAATTTTAATTAAGTAATTTTTCTTTTTGTCATTTTAATTTGTCATTATTTTTATTTATTTTTCTGAAAAAATTTCTTTATTTTAACTGTATCTAAATATTCTGATTGCTTTAAGCTCCTTGGGTCATAATTTTTCAGTAATCACTACATTTGAAGGTGTTGCAAAACTTTTGACGGGGAGTGTATATGAACAAAACCAAAAGAAATAATGGACTCGACAAAATTATTTCTATTTACTCCAAAATTAAACCAGGAGCAACTAGAGCTGACGTGAGGCGTAAAATAAATACACTGAGCGGTAACTATAGAAAAGAGCTGAAGAAAATTGAAGATTCGAAGAGGTCAGGGACTGGTACTGATGATGTTTACTAATTGAAACTGGAGGGCGCCCGGTATCCAGAGTCCGCAACTACAGCCGGCTGTTTTACCACCCCCGGCCAAGACGTCGCTGTTCAACCCTGGTGTTTGACCATTCTTCATTGGCGGTATTAGGGTCAAAAATGTGTAACTTGATGGATAGAAGCAAGCTATCCAGTAGGGTCGTCACTCTAAAGATAGGAGACGAATCTGCCACAATACAGCCAAGAAGACAGGGACACCTGAATACAGCCCACTTCTATGGTGGTGGATGACCTACTAAATACCCTTAACACCTCGGGGTACGAAGGACACGGTTATGCAGACGATCTTGTGATCGTAATTAGAGGGAAGTTTGACAGTACCATATCGGAACTGCTTCAAGACGCCCTAAACAAGGTGCAGCAATGGTGTCTGGAAAAGGAACTCAAAATTAATCCTACGAAGACATCAATTGTGCCCTTTACTCGCAAAAGAAAATTCACCTCAGAATCCAATGATTCCCAAATCGAAAGCTACCTTCTTTTTAGAGGAGGTTCCGACAGCATACTTCAATTTTTTGCTTTGCTTTATTTGCTTCCGAATTCAGCGAGAAAACAATATTTTTTAACGTTGGGTCGAGGAATGTACAGCAAGCTAGAGTATGGCTAACTCAACATTCCCCAACCTATCAGTCGTACTTTTTTTTTTTTCATTTTCTAAAATTTGTCCTAATATTCCCGGCTACTTATCCATGTTAAAATTTTCTAATTTTTGTTTTAGAGTTTTCTCAAAATTATTACTAAAGAACCGGTCATATATTTTTCACCACTTGTCAAAGTCGTTATATTTTCAAATGGAGTGAATAAATCAATAAGGTTGTTCAATATTGTGAATTCTTCCGAGCTTATTGTCGGTAGGTCTGAATCTAATACGTTGATTGTACGGAATCTTCTAACTCAACAAATCTTTCATAACAAATCATCGCAAGGGTGGAATTCCATTGGGTTGGGCAACTTCGTATTAATTTTTTGAACTACCGTAGAGGGTTTTTGCTGTTGGTTGAGTTGTGTTTGAGCTAGGGAGCTTCTTTTAAAATGTGAGAGAATGGTTTTAATTTTTGAAATAAGATCATCTATATTATTAATGAATCGGTAACTATTAAATTTAAAGGATGAGCATAACACCCCAAATGTTTTAATTTCAACTGCTCGGAAAGAGCCTTTTTTTATATTCCTGGCATATCAGGTAAGGATAATATAACTTTTCATTTAAATCCTATGTTATCTATGACCTTTTACCACTTCCCAGGCAGTTTGTGGATTCCCTCCCGGTAAAAACCTGGCGGTTTCGAAGCACGGTAGTCGTCCAGCCATTTTGTATCCTCTTCTTCGTTCGATTTCTGCCCGCTTAACAGCCCTTGCATCGAACGGAACAAGTGATCCGAAGGTGCAGTATCAGGGGAGTAAGCGACGTGCGGCAGGAGTTCCCATCCCAATGCGCAGACCAGTTGTTTCGTGTTGACAGCAGCGTGCGGACGAGCATTGTCGTGGAGCAGAATCACCTTACGGGTTCCTTGTCCAGAGAACGGTCTTTTTCTTCAATGGCATCGCTGAGATTCAATAGTTGTTGCTGATAGCGATCTGCGGTGACAGTTTCTCCGGGTTTTAACACCTCATTTTATTATCTTATTTGCTTATATAATTTTTATTTATATTTACGTTTGATTGGGATAAAATAAACCCTGTGGCTGAGTTTCATTTTGTACACCTAATAATAATGGTGAACATTTAGTACGCATTGTTCGTATTCCGCCATGATTAAAGTTTTTGAAATGCTGTGTCTGGAAGGTAATGTGTAAGCCGGATTTAGAGAACTCACAAATTTCTTGCGCCGAAATATTCAGGGCTAGCCAAAAAAGGAGCGAAAGCGACAAGAAAAAGGCCAAAACTAGACCAGACGATGTATGGAAAGGGATTCGAAGGTAAAATTAAATACGTCATCATTGCCGATGTTGGAGAAGAAGAAAGCGAGGATGAAACTAGCGGAAGTGAGATGGACGAAAGTTCGACCAGAAGAAAATTAACGTCTGTAAAGGTGGCTTTACACCGGCCGAGCATTGTTCGAGAACGTTTTTGAACGTTCAAGAACGTTCAAAAACGTTCGCGAGCATTTGGAAGGCAAGCTGTTTACACCGGCCGAACACGATCTACGAACGGCTGTTCTCGAACATTCGAAGCGGTTCCCGAGTTTTTTAACCTTCTATAGAGCGATCCAGTATCCACCGAGTTATGGCACCCACCTTGTCAAAATTAAATGTCAGTGCGGCAGCTATTGCCATTTTAGCCCTTGAAGGAAGAAAAAAAATAAGAGAAGACTGTGGGCGTCTTCCTTTCTGAAAGGAAGAAACAATAAAAAACTAATTAATGATCTAGATGAGGAGACCGGATTATTTAGAAATTTCAGCCGGATGTCTTTAGACGATGCAAGGTCTTGTCCTAATGCCTTTTAGGGGCAATGTCTTCCCATGCGTCGTTTTTTTGTTTTTATCAAAATGAAATTTATTATCTGGTTTCCAGAGAACTTCGTATTGTTCGAAAAGTGCAATCAATTCGAGGCACTTCTCACTGTCCCAATTCATTTCAGGTATTTAGATAGGTTTTTAAAATAAAAAAAAAACGTTTGTTGAAACAATATTCAACAAACGGCGAACTGCGAAGTAAATAAAAATGATAAGCGATAACAAAGTAGTGAGGGCGCTAAAAAAACGAAGCGGGAATATTCTTTACTATCGCGTTCGTGTTGTTCTCGAAGCCGTTCACACCGAACGCGCCACGAACACGAATCCCTTTGATGATTCGCAACTTTACAGACAAGCGACGGAACGCTCTTGAACGTTCAAGAACAGCATTCGCGAACACTCGCAGTGTTTACACCAACCGAGCATCTGTTCTTGAACAGCGTTCTCGAACGATGCTCGGCCGGTGTAAAGCCACCTTAAGAATTCAACGTTGCGAACTATTCGATGAAGTCGATACAAGCGATTCTGTGTACTTATTTATGTACTGTATGTACCGCTCCAGACTTGCTGAACCGACACATTCCAAGATGGCGTCTTTCTTATCCACAAAGAACGCCGCAAAGGGATTAAGGGTGTGTTACAGTTGCGCGCGATTCTCCAATAAGAAATTAGTTCTATATAACAGTTGCGCGCGGGAATGGCGGGAATGGGAATTGAAAAGTTAGATGTTACGGGGCAAAATAAAGGGTGTTTTTTTGCTCAATTGTGCCAGCCGTGTAAAAATACTAGAAAACGGATGAATCAGAATTCTGAAAACTCCCCACACCTCTACTCCTTCCTTTGGCCGCTTCATTTTCCTCTCCCGGCAGTTCCGAAAACTTTAAAATTTCTTTGTAAAATGATAAATCTTGGTAAAATTTCTTTGCATGTGTTGTTCTTTTTTTTTGTGTGTACATATCGTCATTTTAGTTCTTCACCATGTCGGAGAAACTTAAAAAAGTGGTTTTGTCAATTCAACAAAATTGAATTGATAAAACAAATTGAAAATGCTGTTTCAAAAAAGCAAATTAGCCTTCATTATGGAATAGGAGAATCCACTATTCAAGACATTTTAAAACAAAAGAATAAATTAATGGAGTTTGCATCTACATAAGACAACTCGTCTTGGATGTAAAAAAGAAAAACCATGAAAAAGAGCTCATATGAAGAACTTGATGCTGCACTTCTAGAATGGGTGAGTCAATTGAGAAATGAAGGAACTCCTGTTTCAGGGCCTATTGTCGCTGCAAAAGCAAAACAGTTCTTTCAGATGCTAGGTTTGGAAGGAACATTTGACGCATCATCAGGTTGGTTGACGAGGTTCAAACAACGCCATGGGATAAGGGAGATTGGGCTTCACGGCGAGAAATTAAGTGGTGACGAACGGGCAGCGGAATATTTCAAAACAGAGTTCACAAATCTCCTTTCATCAGAGGGAATTTCGTACGAACAAGTCTATAACGCTGATGAATCGGGGCTTTTCTGGAAATGTTTGCCTACTCGAACTTTGGCCTTTGAAAGCGAGCGGCATGCCCCGGGACACGAGAGTAGCCAAGAACGAATCACAATTATGACGTGCAGTTATGCAGCGGGATCTCACAAACTAAAGCTGGTAGTGATTGGAAAATCAAAAAAACCGAGATTCAAGAAAAGCTCAATGGAGAAAAAGTAACATTTGTTAATTTGTTTATCAGCAAGTCATAGAAAATCGTCAGTAATAGAAAACTCTCTCGAAAAAAGATGATTAGCGATTTATTGACCAAAATTTCAAAATCCGAAATCCGAGTACTTCCAATCGACTGTCCATCGACCTCAAGAGATTTTTGAGGTATCTAATTTGTAAATTTATTGGGGGAAAAGTTTATTTTCTTTATTTTTTAGTTGAACTTCCTGTAGAGCCTGACTGTAAAATTTCCACAGAACCTGATACTCTACCGAGAAGACCTCTTTTCAATGATAAGGCAGTTCAGGCCAGACCTCATTTTAGAAGTATCAAGGTGCAGACTGGATTTAAGAATAGCAACAAAGGTACCTCTACTGAAGATTTGCCCGATTTTTCGACTTCTCCTGTGAAAAAAGAAAATGAAACTAAATCAATTTCATCTGTACCTAGAGTCGATCAAGATCCTTTAAGTGAATCTTCATTCTCTGTATAGTTCTTCTTCATCTCCTTTACCAAGTTGCTCTTCATCAGGACTTTCTTCGACACTTCAAAGTCAGGGTGAGCGACTACAAATAGTGCTTTTTTACATGTGCAAATCGCATTTGCAAATTCATTTGCGCAATATATTTTGGGCCGATGGACCCATCTGGCTTAATGTAATTTTGGAACGTGGCTGTGGACATAGGTCATTTAATTTCAACGACAAAATTTCCTGATGGTGATACCTTGAACACATCAACAACCCACGTTTGGAGATTTTAACTTTTTCTTCTGCAGATATTGCTTGCAATACTTCTTCCTCCAAACTTTTCCTCTTTCCATTGCCTTGGAAGAAAAAGTTTTAGCTCCCAATATTAAATTCACTTAAGACCCATCCTTAGTGCTGTAGTGGGCGACCTCATGCAACTTGGACGCAGTAAAGTTGTTGGGTGTAGGATAAAAAAAGAAAATAAGATAGAAGGATAGAAAGGATAAAAACTAGGATAAAAAAAGAAGTAACAAATAAAAAATAAGGAAATAAATAATAAATAAAAAACTGCGCTGCAGCAGTACCGTTAGTCTGATCTCCAAATTTTCAGCAAATACACCGTTTAATAATTAGGAAATTAAAACTCTAGATAGCTTATTACACATATTTTATTTTACAATTTTACATTATTAACAAACATTATTATTAAAATTTTTTTTTTCTTAACCGCTCATTCTTATTTTGCATATTTTTTACAAACGTTTTGATTTGCGGTGCCGTTCTGCCTTTTAGCACAGCATATCTTTCTATCATTTGCTTACATTGTGGTAGGGACGGCAACTTTTTCCCCGGACTAAAAATTTTTGGGGAACAGAATCCCATGATCGCTTTCTTTTCTGGAGTCGACCATGGGACCCTTTTAGTATTACATCTTTTTCTCTTATAAGGTACTCTCTCATCTTCTGATATTTCATCTTCCGAGGAGTCGGAAGATTCTGAGGCGCTGTTAGGTTCTTCATGTCGAAGGGACCACTACCTTCGTGGCCCCTCGATGTCGAAGGGATCGGCGATGAGGGAGGCGGAGCATTTTGCACCACCGAGGAGGGCTCATTCTCCTGTGGTTGGTGAGGGGCGGAGGGCTCAGTAAAAATCGAATCATTGACTGGAATATCTTCTAATGCCATGTTGGCATACTCCCCAACCCGCCCCTCACTCACAGCGAGAAGGAGCTTCGACAACCTGGTGACGTGTATAACGTCACTAAACCCAGCGAGTAACGCAACTTCATTCTCCGATAGCGCTAAGGTTTGGGACACACTGGCTAAACGCTTCCTTAAGTTGGTGCCCGTTATGTTCTTGGGGCAGTCGCCCCACAAGAATAGGCATAGTGGCGTACACAATCACTCCCATTAAACCTATTTGAACTCCCCAGTCAACAGGTATGGGTTTGTATCGGTTACGCCAGCCTCCTCCCTGTACTTGAGAACCAAATCTATCCCTTCGACATCTTCGGGGCTTAGCATAATGGGGACAGTTGTCCCCTTCTTCCCCCCGATTCTTAAGGTTTCAGTCGTGATGGTTTCGGGAGTTTCTTTCGAAAAAACAAAATTTACAGGACGACAGAAATGAGTGGAAGGCGGTCTTGAATTCTCCCATATCACAGATGAGTCATCTGCATTAATCATTTTTATTGGAACGATTGTAGTTAAATATATTGAAGAATCATCTTCCTCGATAGAGTCAGATGAAAATCGTTGTTTGTAAAGGCTTTGGCTTGAGGAGCCATCGCAACCCCATTTTAAGATCAGCTTAAGATTTGCTTGTGAGATGTCGTCTATTGGAGTGAGGGATAAAATTCTCGAAGCGGTGTGGTCCAACAGCGATTGAAGTGGAACGTTCGCTCCTCTCTCAGAAATCACTCGTTTTTCGGGATAGCATTCTTTTTTCGCCTTCCTGAGTTGGTAGTACGAGGGGAAAATTTCAAAACCCGCTTTAATCGAAGCTGTTCTTAACATGAAGTACTGGGAAGTTGATAAGTTTAAAGCTGTTGCTAAACATAAAGAATCTTCTGACGACATCATCTTTTTTTGAGGCTTATCATTTTCGTTCTCGCTCATTAATTTGATTCGGTCGTCATCGTCTGAGAGATCAAGCAATTTGGTTTTTATAATTACGTTTTAGCCCCTAGTCGGCAAATGGGACGAACGGGGACGAAATTCTTTTGAATATGATTCCAGGAATAGCTATAAAAGACATCTAAAAAACCGTTTTTCGGAGGAATTCGGAGGATTTTTTAAGATTGATTTTTTCAAAAATTTGAGGGAAAAGTAACGTTGGTCCTACATAAGGATGATAAATCGACCATCTGAATTGAGTTGAATGTGAAGTACACATTTGCAAAATTGCGAAAACTTATCATGGAATTTTTCTCGAGAATGCCTATTTTAACATCGAATACTCCATGTTTTTTTTTTTCATTAAGGTGAGGATCCCTCTAAAATTGGGCATCAAAACTTGGTTTTTACTCATTCAGAGTCCATTTAAAAGGTAACTATGCTTTTGAAGTTCGTTGAAGAAACTTGAAATTTTGATCAATGTCGCGGTTTTACGTTATCTACTGCGCGGCTTGTTTTATTTATTTATTTATTTATTTATTTTATAAAACTCCAACAAACATTAATGGTTCACAAAAGGAGTAGTCAAGGGGGGAAAAAATTAACACAAAAAAATCAACCAGAAAAATGACTCTTAAACAATTCTTTATCACAGCAATTTTATCATGGAAGACATCCGAGTTACAGCCATTCAGCGTCCTTATAATTCTATGAGATGGCGAATAATATCTGTAGTCCGTGCGGGTCATAGCAATATGAAACGTATCCGAAGACCTTAACGACCGCTGAGGCACATTCAAGAAGAAACGGCTAAGAATATTCGGTGCATCAATTATCCCTTTAAGCACCTTTAACCCAAAACTAACTCGGCACAACGTCGACGATACAACAATGAGTCAAGCCCCAACCAATCAAGTCTCTCCTCGTAATGAAGATGACGTTGACCGAACCTGGTGGCAATAATCTTTGACGCCTTCCTCTGAACACCTTCGATGGCATCAATCTCGGATTGGTGGAAAGGGGACCACACCACACTCGAATATTCCAAGTGACTACGAACCAGAGATTGGTATAACAGTTTCACAGCGAAAACGTTCTTGAAATCAGAAGTAACCGATTTATGAAACCCAAGTTTCGGAGAGCCTTTCCCCTAACACGCCTAATATGATCTCCAAACCCACCTCTCCTGTGAAACAAGACACCCAGATCCAGAATGGAGTCCAATTCCTCAAGTGGCAAATCATTTATGACATACCGAACGGAGTCGTAAATCCGCGGCACTACATTCTTCCGAATTTAACTATTTTACACTTCTGAGCATTTAAAGGAAGGCGATTTAAATGACACCACTCACAAACGCATCCAAATCAGCTTGTAATTTATTACAATCAACTACTGAAGAGACAGAGGTAAGATTTTCAAGTCATCAGCCAATAACAAATATCTACAGCTCCGAAAGATCTCACAAACATCATTAAAAAAATTGTGATTGTGTGATTGAAATTCATCACAGGACGAACTGCCATACTAAGGGCCTCCGCCAAAATAGCATCAAGCATTTTAGCAAATACCGAGGACTTACTGACAGGCCTATAATTGGCAGCAAGCAATGGATTGCCCTTCTTAAAAATAGGAACAACATTAGAAAATTCCAGACAGATGGGAAGTAACCTTCATTCACACATCTTTTAAAAATAAAAGTAAGAGGTATACAAATAGAAAGTGCTGTGCTCTTCACAAACATCTCAGGAATGCCATCAGGCCCCATCTTTAAGGAATCATTCAGGGCGGAACATCTCTTAAGGATATCATCATCTGATAAACAAATGTGAGACAGGTCCACTACGTTGGCTGTCATAAACTGAAAGCAGTCATTCGAGGGACTTCTCTATGCTCATGAAAATTCTGCCTAAAAATTGAAGCAAAGCTATTAGAAATCACACACTTGTCAGAAACCAACTCACCCTCTAACAAAATCTCTCGAGGAAACATTATTTACCTGACGTTTACCATTGACAAACTTCCAGAAATTCTTTACATTCGCAATGGTTTCAACTCTATACTTCTAATATATGCCGCATGATCAGCCGCAATTAATTTCTTAGATTCCTCTCTAAGGATTCTCTAGAGAGGCCTGAATTGCTGCAACCCTGTCTTGCCTGAGAACTGAAAAATGCTCATCAAAAAGTTCAGAGTTCGTAAAAGAGTCATTTAGCCAAGTTTCGGTGATAAATATAATATCTGCATCGCATGAATAACATTATTATAAAATTCACTCGTTTAGTTCTAAGTCCTCGAACATTCTGGTAATAAATAGATAAAGTGTTAACATTACGACTACAAGATATAAATTTAACAGGGGAATGCTTGACATCACATACAGTTTTATTGGGGAGATCACAAAATTTCTTAGTACTATCAATATCACAAAATTTCTTAGTATTATCAATTTCACAAACAATTCTATCATTTATAATATCACAATCATTATTAGCTTCTACAACATATCACAATGTACAATATCACATTTATTACTAGCTCCTAAAACGTTATCACATACATCAGTAACAATATCCCTGGACTCAGTGACACCAAACGATGTCACCTCTCTTGGGTTGCAACCGGACGTCGAAATAAAAAACGCCGGACTACAATATTACGGGGCCAAAAGCTAGAATTTAATAAATCTCCTTCAAACTGTCTATCGACTACACATTAAAGCTTTCAAAACTACCCTTACTATCAAGAGAGTCACATTCAATAGTACCAATGTTAGGAATTTTTCCCTTAACATAATTAAGAATATTATCCTTTGACGTGCCTTTTTCACCTTACCGATGAATATCCAAGTTCTACGAGGTCCTGCTACCAAGGATGATGACTCCTCCGCTGTACCCGGATTACAGGATTCTTACGAGTATTCTTAACGATCGCCGACCATTTCTGTTGGGAACCACTCTTGAGATCCACGTCAAATCGATATCCCGAGGGACATCACGATCAACCGCATTCTTAACTCGACCATCAAAGCTGCTGTCAGTGACCCGTGGAGGCTTTCTTCCCCTCTTACGACGAGTAATAAAGTCATCCTCATCCGAATCGCATAAATCGAATCTTACACTTCCTTTGTTTACATCGGATGTTTACCGGCATCCTGATAACCGGAGGTTCCATGAGGTTGAGCAATCGATTTATTAATCGCAGAATTGCCAACCGCTGCCAATTTCATCTGATCAATTCCCTGTGATTGTTTACTTCGCACTCCTTCGGCTTGAAATTATCCATATCATGTCCCTTGAGAGAAGACTTCGACATCAAAATCTGCTCCTTAAGAGCAACGTTTTCGGCCTGAAGGGCTTCTATTCTCTTTAGATTCGACTCACAATCAAACCATTTGAGGCTTGTTGACATAACCAAGAGACTCCGACTTAAGGCAATTTGCCCCTTAACTAAGTTTTCCAACATTTTACGGTCATCCAAGTGTGTATTACCAAATAAGTTCTCATGATTATCAATAATCTGAGCAAGCTCACCTTCCATTTGACGAATCTGATCTTGGGATGGCAATGAGGCCGGCACGTGATCAAAGTCCTTCACACATAAGGCGATTTTTTCCATTCGAAGCAATGATATTTAACGCTTCTAAACATTCTGAGTGAAAATAAGAGTCACATTTTTCACAATTAACACCAATTTGACTCAATACTTGTTACATAAAGCACAAATTAACGAATTCACCGGGAGCCCTGATCGAGGCGGAGGTGATCGGTCCACGGCCATATCGATTCTCAATCGAAAAAGGTAACTATGTATGCTTTTGAAGTTCGTTGAAGAAACTTGAAATTTTGATCAATGTCGCGGTTTTTACGTTATCTACTGCGCGGCTTGTTTTCGGGCCCGTTATAAAAGAAGAACTTTAAAAAATCATTAAAAATATAATTTAATATTTTTTTCGGCAATATTCGACATGATTCCGCTCAGAATAACGATTACTTTCGATTTAAAGGAAAAAATTTTTTTTGAATCTTCCTCATTTGTGTCCATTTAAAACAAAAGTGGAAAGATTGTAAAGATTGGCTGGATAAAAATTTTGAATACCCGGAGGGATTTCTTCAGCCGCAGCCTTTATTCGTGGAATCCGAAAATTTGGTCAAACCCTTTGGAGATCTTGCGGATAGGGAAAAAAGGCGTAGAGTCGAGGAGTTAAAAAATACATACTCGGGAGAAGAATTGCTTTTTTCTGCAAAAATGAGCTTGAGACAAGAAGGACACTTGGACAAAACAAAACTTGTTAGTAGAATACTAAAAGTTTCTGATGATTCTGAGGAGTTGAAAAAACTAGTAAGCGTAGCAAATGAAAAATCTGAAGAGATCAAATTTTCAAGCGAAAATGCCCTCGCTCTAACAACTTAATCCCTTATCCCTTAATCTTTCGAAGTCGAAATATTTCATTCTGAGTACTGCCATCAAGGACGTAGAGTTAAAAATATTTACCTCTTATTACGAGCTTTGCAAATCCAAAAAAAATTATTACCCGAAAGAACGTGAGGTAAATGAGTGGGGAGCGAACGTCCCCCTGCAGTCGTTGTTGGATCACACAACGTCAAGGATCCTTTCGCTCACTTCCATCGATGTTGAAAACTCAAATAAAATGAATCTGAAGCTAATCTCTAAATGGGGATGTGACGGCTCAACAGGCCGTGTACAAACAACGATTTCCGTCGAACGAAAACAGTCCTCATGATGACGACTCATCATTATATTGACTACATTAGTCCCAATCAGGTTGATAGACTCGGATAGTTCAGTTATTTGGGAACACGTAAGACCATCGTCAACACATTTTTGCAGACCAATAAAATGTGTGTTCTGCAAAGAAACGCGAGAAAACAAGAAAACGAAAGGATGAAATCAGAAATTGCGTCGCTATCCCCATCAATAATCAATCATGTCAATGTGCAACATGAACTTTGCATGACCATGGTCGATGGTAAAACAATTAATGTAGTCACAGAAACGAGTTCATCCATGCGGTGCTATTTGTGTGGTGCAACACCAACAATATTTCAGGGAATCGTAATTCCGAGATCCCGACTCCGACTCGCTCAAGGTCATACGACTCGAGCCGCCAGTCGTAATCGTAACACGACCCGATTCGGCTGGGTCGTATACCGGAACGACTCAAATCCCGATTCCGAGTAAACGTACGGTTATATTTTACGAAGGTTATTTCGTATCTCGTTTAAGGTTGTTTTTGTTTGTTTTTTTTTTTCATTCGAAAAGTTGTTTTTCACGATTAGTTAAGGTGAGAAAGGTAAGTAAACGTTGATTTATGTAAACTTTAAAAAATGTTGAACGTCAAACAGTTCGCAGCTTGCAAAAGATAAGAAAACAAGCCGAAAAAAAAAAATAGCCGAAGCTTAGATAAACTTAGATTTTTGTTAAAATTTATAGAATTAAATAAATCTAATTTGAACTTTCAGAATGGATAAAGAAGACCTAAAGAAAAGAAAAGTGTTACGCTTTTCGAAGTTTGACGACTTAATATTACTAAAAGAAGTTCGATCGGAGAACCCCTTCATGAATCCGGAGTCATGGGGCCGGATTTTACAAAATGTACAGGATAATACAAGTGAGTGAACCTTTATCAGTACGTTTTACTTAATTTGTTTGTTTGTTAGCGAAAAATTTCTCAGCTCGAGGTATTAAAGAGCGTCTCGACCTGTTACTGAAGCAATTTGCCAGTGAGGACAGGGAGAATTTAAAAAAGTTGATTTTTCACTATTTTCATTTTGTTCTACGGTTTTTTTTTTATGTTGCTTTCTATGACTAACTACCTTTCTATAGATCAGGAACTGAGGAGGAGTTTAATGAGATAATTGAAATACTCTATGAAATTAGAAGCATGAAAAGAGATATGACGAAAAAAAAAAAGACAACCGACAATCAATGGGCTCAAGCTGCCAGGGATGCAGCGGCAGCTGCATTGCCCATTCAAATTATTTATACGGAGGAACCTTCTCCGACTTGCCCACCTGTGAGTATAACCTGTTGAATATTGTATAATCTCATTCCTCATTTTTATTTTAGGTAATACTCGAAATGGAAGACGAAACACAAATTCAAGAAGTTCAAGAAGTTCAAGAAGAGTCTACCTCTGTCCCTGCTTCAAGAATTATGGGTATAAAAAGTTAGGCCTGTTTTGCTTTAACACTATTTGCTTTTTAGCTCCACAGAGAAAGAGACTGAAAACAGGATCCAACTTCACTCACGATTATCTACTTAAAAAAATTGAAGTAGAAAAACTCAAAGCGGAAAATGAAAAAAAAAAAAAAAAGACTGGAATTAGAAGAAAGAAAACTTGAATTACAGAAGGAAGAAGTCTATTGTTACATTACTTACTGCGGCGCGTAGGCCTGATCAGAGCTGGATCTATTGGAGCTTCAACATTACACTTTTATTTTTTATTTACTATTTATTTAAATGTATTTTATTGTTTTTGTTGCAGGCACTTCACAGGATGGAGAGGGAGAGAAAATGGACGAGAGGAACGAATCTTTGCACTCCCTTCTGTTAGAGTTGGTTAAGAAGTCTAACCCGAATTTGTTTTAAAATGGTATGTTTTCACCGGATATATTGCAGTTGATATATTGTTACTTTATTTCAGGCTTCGCTAAATTCGTGAAATACTTACTCGAGTCTGAAGCTTTTGGTTTTTCTTAAAGAGAATGCCTCCAACTGTACACAAAGTGCTGATACATGGGGAAAAATACTGGAAAATTTCATCCTTCCGATCGCTGAGGAGGCACAAGAAGCGATCAAATCGCTCATCAGGATCGACGTTGTAGCACGACTATTGTAAATTACAATAAAATAAATAATAATTAACCAATGTTGGTTTCACGTTTTATGAATCTATCAATCGCGTGCAGAAGATAAGAAATGAAAATATTCATGGAATAGGTATCAATATTAAGTATTTCACAGAAAAATGTTTCAGCAGCTCTGGTCATCGATCCCAGTCTCGAGCAAGACATAGTCAAAGTAAGGTTATAATTGTTATAAATAATTTTCCAAACGCTTTTGTTAAAAGAAATTCACGTAATGTAAGTACTTACAATTGAATTTAAAACCTAAGGCCTAGTCAAACTTGTATAAAATATTCCAATAAATTTTATTTTGTAAAAAATCTTTTTTCTTTTAACTAAAAGTTCAAAACCCTGGGTTATCAAAGGTTTGATGCCATCGAATGTCTTCAACGGTTTTTTATTAAAAAAGTTTTTGTTCTCCCCCAATTCGCTCCCAATTATATGGTGTACTGGAAACCTCGGCTGATCTTCTCTTTTTACATACATTGAAACTCCACCTATCTTATGTTACTCAAATTTTATCGCTTCCTGATTCGCGCCTCCCCAAGATAATTGCCCTGGCTGACATGAATCTAATACGTCCAGGTTTTCGGCTCTCATTAGTCTGGCAAGGGACTTCCTGCCAACTGTAGCTTCTCCTTGGAAAATCTCGACAGCTGGTTGGCTCAATTTCCTCGCCTGGAAGCATCCATTCGGATGGCTGAAAGAAATTCCCACCTCCCGAAAGCCAACGAGTCGTCCCGCTTTTCTCTTTACAGTCATCTGAATCACACTTCGCCCCTGTTTATCTTGTCGTGTCCATCTGTTGTACCGCCTTCTCTCGCACGATGGCAAATTAAACTTCGCTGCGAGATGCTCTTTTTGAATTATTCCCCCCTCGGGCTCATTGACATATGCGCACTCTGCAATTCTTCTGACAGAGAGGACGTCTTCCACTTCCTGGCGGAGTGTTCTATTTAAGCGAAATAAGAAGCTTGTTGATGGGTTGGTCAGCCGGGCCACAGAATTTTATGACATTATAGTGAGGGTTTCGGCCAATGCAGGAAGAAACACGATTATATGCTCATAATTTTAATACTCCGACGTTTCGGCTGTATCACAGCCTTCTTCAGGGATCTACGAAAACACAAGATACAAATTTAACAGAAACGTCAGGTTAGAAAGTGAAAAAATTACAATTAATGATGACCTCAGCTGTTGGAAGTGAATTAAGCGTAAGTAGAAGATCCAATAAATAATCAATAAATACTATTCTTAATAAATAACAAAGACTTTTTAAAATTTGAGTAACATTGATGATAAAATATAAAAACTTTTTAAAAAACTAATTAAAAATGATTAGGTTAGGACTTTTTTTTAATAAAAATAAATATCATGCTAAAATTTATAAACTTTGATTCTTTGTTTATATTTAAAGAAGGTTACAGACCCGGCGGCATAGACAAAAGGAATTTAGATCATATGGAATTTAAAGAATCTCTACGGATTACCCGCTCTTTTTGATTTTTTGAAGAATGTGTGAGTAGCATTTACCTATGATGTCTTGGTCATCTTTATAATTATAGTATTATCATGCAGGTTGATCATAACAGACTCCATCAATTTTCTACGACGGCCAACAATCTCATTAGACACCACTTTAACTGTATCATAAGAAGCTCGATGCTGATGTTCTAGTAAGTGTTTACTCAAAGCTGTGGCGTCAATGTTCTCTGTCCTAATATTGCTTTTACGTTGTAGTAATCTCTTATGGAGCTTCTGCTTTGTCTCTCCGAAGTAAATCATTACATTCACAATCGATTCTGTAGACGACATTAGATTATCATCAAGGGGGTGGGATCTTTGAGTCTAGTGAAGAAAAAGTTACCAAGCCTATTTAAAGTCCGCATCCCCAGCGTTATTTTACGTTCTCAATGCTTTTAAAAATTTTGTAAAGTTGTGGAGTCAATTGAGGAACATAAGAAAATGGAAAGAATGACCGGTTAGTATCCAAAACGTTAGCCAAATCTCTGCTAGGTTCATTATCAATTTTTTCTTTTTCCATTCGTATTAGACGAGAGATGACAATTTCCGGGTATTCATTTAACCTTAAAATATTTTTAGCAACCTTGATGTTATCATTATGATATTTACTATCAGATAGACGCAGAATCCGATTAATTAAATTGCCCGCGGTGTTCATTTTTGTGTTGTAGGATGCTCAGACAGAAAGTGAAGGATTCTTCCAGTAGAAGTTGGTTTGCGGTACCAGTCGAATTCAAGCGTTCCATCCTCATTCCTAATGATTGTCAGTTCCAGGAATGATATTCTTCGATTGTCTTCCACCTCCTTAATGAACCGCAGATCAACATGGTATTCGTTAAACGATTGAAGAACTTCATCCACGTGGTCCCGTTTGATGATCAACAACAAATCATCTACATATTTAGTAAGATGCAATATGGATTCTCCATGCTTATTTATAATCTTATCCAGCAGATCATTCATCACAATGTTGCTAACATCAGGGGACAAGTTACCCCCATCGCCAAACCACGGACCTGGGTGTAGAATTAGTTCTTGTAGGTAATGCTAGACGAAGTGCAGCAAAATTTCAGAATTTTCAAGAACAAATCCTTCGGTATTTTCGTCGAACTCTTCATTAAGTCCCATTTCATTTCGACGATTGACATCGCTTTGTTAAGAGGAACATTCGTGAACAAGGAGACTGCATCAAAAGATACCATAACGTATTCTTCTGGTACAACCAGAACCTTGAGTTTATCCTTGAGAGCAAACGAGTTTTTACAGTCGTAAGGATTGTCTGTTGATAACAATTTAAGAGAAGGTAAGATTAATTTACTTAAGTTTGCAGTTGGAGAGTCTATGGTGCTAACAATTGGTCTTAGTTTTTCTCCCTCCTTATGGATTTTTGGGAGTCCGTAGATTTTGCTCGGAATGGAATTATATTTAATAAGTTGAAAATAAAGACCTTTATTAATGTATTCATTATTTAGTAATGTCTTGCAAAGTTTGTTACTCTCAGTTTGGATAGATGTTGTTATATCTTTTTTAAGGGGTTTGTAGGTTGAGATATCTCCAACAAGTTCTAGCATCCTTTCCTCATACTTCAATCTGTTCATTACAACCGCCACGTTCCCTTTATCCGCCTTCGTGATAATCAATCAATCTTTGTTTTCCTGGGTGAAAACTTTTGTGGCGGTCAAAGCTTGCTTAAAGTTATGGGAAACGATGTAGGGTGCGGGACGACCATCCAGTTTAGCGATGAGATGGTTAGAGATGACGTTAATACGTAATACGATGACGTAACGTTAATACTTCTGATAACATTTTCTGTATCTACGATAATATTTTTGATATAATTTTTGTAATGGGTGTTGGGGATGCTAAATTTTGAGCCCAAACTGAGCACCCTAACAACCTGGTCTGGTATTTGCACATTAGATAAATTGACAACCCACCTTTCATGGCCCTTCGGGTCTATAACCTGTGGGGGTTTATCGCATTTTTTACATCCAATACTACGGTTAGGGTCACATAACTTATCAAATTTCCTCTTAAGGCGTTTTTTACAATCAGCCATAGTAAGGTCATAATGTTTTTGGGCTAAAACGTCAATTTTCCTTTTTTCATCAACATTTACCGTTCCCTCTAATAGCATTGATACCTCATTTAAAAGTGATATTAAATTAGATTTCTCATCAATGGTGTCTTTGATTTCAGCTGATAAAATAGAATGTTTAAATCTAAAGAAAGACCTTTCCATCCTGGAAATCTGGCTACTGTGTGGACTAATAACACCAAAAAGGTCTGGTAAAAAGTTGTTAACATGCTTAGGAAAATCTTTTTAGCTCTACATTTAAGAATAAATACCAATCTAAACGATTTTTTTGCAAGTTTACATTTAAGTTTTATGTATTTCTTATAATTCTGTCTAAGGGAATCACAATTATACCTGCTCAAAATCATATCCATATCGTTCATGTCCATATTGATTATTTATTGGATCTTCTACTTACGCTTAATTCACTTCCAACAGCTGAGGTCATCATTAATTGTAAATTTTTATTTTATTTATATTTTCACACTTACGGGATGATCCCAAATAGCGGATTTACAAAAAATACAGAAAATAAATAAAAAAATTTCAGAATATATCACTCTATCAGATCAGAAGTTATCACATGTTAGGTTTATCACAGTCCATATTAATCTAAAGGGTATCACACTAATTAACAATATTACAATAAATAAATAATTTCCACAAATATAACAACAATTAAAAAAGGATAGAAAATTTCTATTAGTGTGATACAATTTACTAAACCTAACAGATAAATAAATAAAGTAATAACTATTAATATATCTTGGAAATAAATAAAATCACAGAAAAAACCCTTAACAATGACTAGTAAGAAGAGCTTTAAGTTCTTGGAGAGTACACGAAAAAAAATCAATGGCTGGCATTTTGTTCAACTCGACTAGAAAACCGGAAATCGTAAGAGCTCGTCCATAGTCAGTTCTGTGGTAAGGTATGTAGAAGGTCTCAGAGTGACGGGAACGTCTCGGTGGGACCTTAATGTCGATGAGACTCAGAAGGGCAGGGCAGTCCAACAGCCCATTGAGCAACTTATAGAGGAAGCAGGAACCCAGGAACAGAACTCGGTTGCGAGGGGACATGATGTTGAAATGGTTCCGCCATTCATGGATTGATTTGGAATCATATTGTGCCTTTTCGATAAAGCATAAATGTTTAATTGCAGACTTCTGCACCCTGGCTAAATCATCGTAGTAACACTGATAGTAAGGTCGCCACACCAAGCACGCATAATCAATGATGCTACTAACATAAGCAAAATATAGAGATCTAACTACTTTAACATTTTTAAAATCGTTTGTAGATCTGCGGATAAAACCAACCATTCGATAAGACCTCGATGTAACGTCGTTGATGTGCTTAGAAAAGGTGCAATTTTCACTGAAAATAACCCCGAGATCCTTAATATGACTAACACGGTTGATAATTTGACCTTCACAACTATAATCGAATGTAATTGGGAAATTTTTCCGATGAAAACTTATTACTTGACATTTATTATATTCGATTTTCAAACTATTGGTTAAACACCATTGTGAAAACTTGAGGAGGTCATCATTCAAAGAAACACAATCCTTATCGGAACGAATAATCCTGTACAACTTGACGTCATCGGCAAAGGCCAACGCTAACGCCCCAGAGCCTAGGCCACAAGAAAAGAGATCATCAAAATACAAAAGAAAGAGCCACGGTCCAAGGTGAGAGCCCTGTGGGACCCCAGATGACAAAGCTAACTTGTCAGAGTGAGTTTCGCGAAAACAAACAACAGACGTCCTGTTTGAAAGGTACGATTCCAACCAATCGAACAATGATCCCTGGATCCCTATTTGAAATAGTTTGAAGAGGAGTCGTCTGTGGTCAACCGAATCAAAGGCTTTGGCTATATCTGTATAGATTACATCAACCTGATAGCCTTTCTCTACACTATTTACGATACACTCCCTATACAGAAGCAGGTTTGTTGTTGTAGATTTTCCAGGTAAAAATCCATGCTGGCTATCACTAAAGTAGTTACGGAAGTGACTAGAAATCGAGTCGGTAATAATCGACTCAAAGACCTTTGGAATGCAAGACAGTTTGGATATAGGACGGTAGTTAGTTATATTGATCGATTACCTTTTTTATGGATTGGAATAATATGACTATTCTTCCAAATATCAGGAAACACACCTAAAGCTAATGACTTAGAAAACAACCCAAACACGGCTTAACCAGGTGTTGAGCACAATTTTTCAAAATAATAGCAGGTACATTATCAGGGCCAGGTGAACCATTGGGATCTAAAGTTGCCAACTTATCAAGTATCACAGTTTCGTTAATATCACAGTAAGTCAAATTATCACAATCTTTAGGAACAAATGGGGAAAGCGGATTTATCATGGGGGGAGAAAAATTGGATTTAAATACCTCGGCGAAGGCCGCAGCTACTGCAGCATCATTCGAAAGAACTTCACCATTCAACTTGGTCATTTGCTTAGGGTAACCATTATGACGTTTCTTAGAACCCATAAAATCCCAGATGTGATTAACATCCTTTTCAATTAATAGTTCATTAGCTGTTATAAATCGGTCATAATCATTCACTTTCTACCCTGACGTTCTGTTAAATTTGTATCTTGTGTTTTCGTAGATCCCTGAAGAAGGCTGTGATACAGCCGAAACGTCGGAGTATTAAAATTATGAGCATATAATCGTGTTTTCTTCCTGCATTGGCCGAAACCCTCAACAATAATGTCATAAAAAAAATGAAATAAGAAGGTTACATTTAGGGAAGTCAGAAATTGAGAAACAGGAGCTCATTAAACTTTTAAATTCCCAGCAATGTGCGAGTCTGATCTCATTTTGTAAAGAGGCTCTGAGATTCAGAGAGGAGTTAATCAACTATTTTAATTTCTATAAATTTATACCGAAGGATCTTTTTTTTTCTTCTTTCAATAATAATCTCTTTTTTTCTCCTAATTTGTATTGTACCCCTCCGCTCAGGCCAAAACCCCGGCAGACGGTATTAAAAATACCATGCTGTAGTACCTTTTTCTTTTTTTTCTTTCTCCTTGTAAATAATTATAAAATGTTATAAATTCTAGTTTATAAAATAAAAAAAGGTTTTTTCATTCATTCATTCAAGTTCAAAACCCGTTTCCCTTAGTAAAAAAATAAAAAGATAAAAATTTTAAGCGTCTACCAGGATCGCAAAAAAAAAAAAAAAAAAAAAAAAAAAAAAAAAAAAAAAAAAACCTGGGGCGTAATCATGGTGACTTTGAGCTTTCATTTTAGGAGGATCCAGCAAGCCAGTAATGTGGATCAAATCATGATCTTAGCGGCAAAGGCTGGACCGATAATAATCCTTATGACAACGATACTTACCGCTGATAAAAAATCAAAATTAAAGATTATTAATTATATTATAGGTACACTGAACAACTTTTACTTCACTCGACTTGTCTTAAAACATTTGTTTTATTGTAGTTGTTAAATAAATAAATGTATGATTTTTTTTTAAATCCCTAATGCTGGCAAACATCTTTTAGGTCAATTCTGCTCACCAAGGGGATTGCTCATGGTGCGTCGAATCAGTGGCTGTTCAGAGTCCATTTTCCAATTATTGTAGGGGGGGGATAAAAGCTTTTTTTAAATTATTAACGTTTATTAAATAGGTTAGAATTGTTAATTTAACATTAAATGAAATTTTAAACACATTTTACAAAATCGTTTTTCTCATCTTTGAAAGAAAGAGAATAATATCGGGTAGTTTTGACTAGGTAATAACACTAATGAAACAATAAACTATAAGCACCTAAAATTAATTAAGCAATTAAATTAAAATAACAAGATAAAATTTACTATAAGCAATTAATAAAAATTTAATGGAGTTAAGTAATGGATCGAAATCGAAACATTTTTAGAACGTTCTGAAACTTTAGATTTTACTAATATGTTTTTAGAAAGATTTAGCAGGCAGGTATGTTTAAAAAAGTTAGCTTATGTTAGTAGACTAGGGTTAGTAATGGGATGATATCCCTTCGATATATTTGGCGATTACGTTTGTTGGGAAGGACGCGTCATTCTATATCTCTTTTGTCTCCTGTTCAATTCTAAACAATCAATTAAAGTATTAATTATTCGAAATTGAATTCAATTCAACAATATTACCGATGATGCAGAGGAGTAGTTTGCGGCGGGCTCCGATCTTGTGATACCGAGCTCTTGGAGGTCGAGCTCATTTAGCATCGAAAACGACATGAGATCAATTTGTTGTTCCTCAAATATTCCTGAAACGAAAAGTAACTTCCTTCATTTCAGATAATAAACGCTATAGTTAGATTCGGAAAAAAAGTACTGGTTTGAAGAGCTTCCAACGAAAACTTCCTTAAAGAGAAGTATCTATATAGGAGGGGGAAGTATAACGGAGGGGACGTAAAACGTAGTGGGAAGTATAGGGAGAATATAACGGAGGGGGAAGTATATGGGAGGGGGAAGTATAACGGAGGGGAAGTATAACGGAGGGGAAGTATAACGGAGTAGGAAGTATAACAGAGGGGGAAGTATAATGGAGGGGGAAGTATAAAGGAAGGGGATTTAGTAGGGAGGGAAAGTATAAAGGACAATTTTTTGTTTTGCGAAAAATTTTTTTTTTTTTTTGAAAAATTTTCTAAGTTTTTTTTCAAAAATTTCCTAAGTTTTTTTTTTTCAAAAATTTTCTAAGTTTTTTTTCCAAAAAAAATTTTTTTTTTCAAAAATTTTCAAAGTTTTTTTTCGAAAAATTTTCTAAGTTTTTTTGTCAAAAAAAAATTTTTTTTCGAAAAATTTTCCGGGTTTTTCTTCTTTTTCTTTCTTTTTTTTTTTTTTCGAAAAATTTTTTTTTTTTCGAAAAATTTTCCAAGTTCTTTTTTCGAAAAATTTTTAAGTCTCAAGGTAGAAATAATGGGCTCTTTGGCCTAGGGATGTGCCTCTCGTAAAGGGTAGAAGTACGAAATTTCTCCCTACTAAAAAAAAATAATTAAAAAGTGGCAATTTTTTTGCACCAAAAATTCTTAAAAAATATAAGGAGTAATTGGTGAAAATTTGGTGAAAATCGGATTAACGGTTCGGCCGCCGCGAATTTTTTAAAATTTCAAACAGACATATCTCCGCCATTTTTTCGAAATTCAAAAATCCCCTCGTCATTTCTTCTTCACCGGCTAAAGAAATTTGTGTAAAATTTGGTGAAAATCGGATGAAAACTGTGGCCGTAAAGTGTTCCGGAAAAAAATGCTACGGCGGCCGGCCGGACCACAGACAAAGTTGAGATCGGTAAAGATCAATATTCGATTTACCCTCCGGACCCCGGAAGACCCTCCCCAAAAACCCGACGGAGGGTATCCAATAACTTCTTTAAGGAAGTTAAAACCGTTCTACTGTCACAAACACGACGAGGTAAACAGCAATTTTCTAACCGTTTGAATGGACAGTAAAAGCATTTGCTACAAATAGGAAAACAAATTTTCATTTGAATGCAAGAGAACCCCTATCTCGCCGGACGCAGCATGTTGATCGAATACTAGACGATTAAAAAGGAAGCTGACAACGATTACGATTGATTGCCGAAAATCGAATGGCCAAAAAACATTGAATAGTTACATACTTATGTATTGCTCCAGTCCGACATTCACGAGGAGAGATGTTAGGTCAGTCATCGGCATCTTCGTTATCCATGCCAAATCCTTTTCTCCGATAAATTCGACAGCGCTGATCGTTAAGCTGTTATGTCCGCCATCATTGGGCACCAAGGTTTCATTAGATTGATCAAATGCACCCTATTAAAAAATGTTTTAATCCTTTGAAAATAAGGGGTGTTGTCTCCAGGAAGAGATGACAACTGCATCAACCTAGAGAAAACGCCCCGGACAAAAAGTTTACCCTTAATTTTTCATCTTTGATTAGCTCCGACTGCGGGGAGGATAAACTCAAACCTAAACCTGACCAGGAAGAGGTAGGAGTTCTACAGCTGTTAGCATCAGGTAGCTCACGCATGGCTGAAAAATAAAATTTAGTAAACTTAATGTGCTTAACTTTAAGTACCCTTGGCAGCTTGATGCTTAAACCAATTCATCTTGGTAGGTGATACCATATTGAAACTGTTGAATCCTCGCTGAGAATTAGATGGTTTAGAATCAATTTCCTTCGGCATAGCACCTCCTTAAATTCATTATTTGATTATACAATAAAATGAAAACAAGTTGAAATACCATCTCCTTTGGCTCTTTTGTGACAGGGATAAGACGAATAGGTCGGAGTCTTACAATCGCGAGGAGTCCTAGAGTCGCGAGGATCATTATAGTACTGCCAATCTGAGGAGGAAAAAGGATGTAACCCATAAATTATGCTTATCTTACCAGAAGGATGTTCATGAGTAGATGTAACGCTGTAAGGGCGTTTTTACTTGGAACGTGCTGTATAGGCGAAAAATTTGAAGGGATATGCATAAGTTGAGGCAGCATGTAATGCCACATTGAGGGATTCGACGAAAAACCACCAGTTGTCATATGGTTTATCACAGGTGGAGAAGAAAGAGTCGGATAAATCACCTGAGCATTACTTGTCGGCCCTAAAAATTGTTAATTTCATCACTCAATAATATTAATTTTCAAAACTTACAATTCGGTTTATTACAGTGCAAACTTATGTCATTAAGATAGTAACCATCGGGTATTTCAACTTTGACTTCAGGATCGTTTAAACCCAACAATGACCTATGGGCCTCGTAAATATTCCCTAAAAACGACCAATAAAAATAAATAAAAGCTAAGGAAAGTTACTTACCTATTTCTCTTTCAATTCCTTTGATAATAATAGTTATCATATTTTGCTTAGCTTTATACCTCGTTGTGACAGCGACATTCTGAGCATTCATGACATCGTTGATTTTTTTCGAATTTACCACAGAGGAGGTTTCAGGGACATCGAACATGAAGACGACCGGAAGAGAACCCTGAAAATTACGTAAACGTTGATAGCATAAAAATGGAATTTATTCAAGTTACAATTAATTGCTGACGAGCTGCGTAGACGTTGTGGATGGAGCCTGTAATGGTGACGTTACTTTTTTTCAAGCTCGGAATATTTGGATCTAAGTGGTCCATAAATGTTATTTGTGTCTTGGTGTTCCACATTATGGCTTTAAGATTTTCGTTGTTTTTTCCCATGACGACGCTATGGTGCTGCGGAGAGATCTCGAGATACATATGAGCTTGAACGCGATCCTAAAAAAACGTTAAAAACGAGCTAAGAAAAATGGAAATTTACCATGTGCATTTTACACATATTATTCATCAAAAGTTGAGTCGCTTCTTTCAAGTTTGCCACGTCCCATTCATTCCCTTTCACCACGACGAGGGTGGAGTTCAACTTCTGTCTCGTCCTGTACTTAACTTGAACATTGTACAGCTCTTGAATGTTCTGGACGTACGGATCGCAGTTGTTTTGAGTAAGCGAAATTGCTTCCAAGATAGGAAGTTCGAAGCAAAACATCAAAGGTGTCAATTCCTTTAAATAAGCAAAAATTTAAATAATATCAGAATGTACATCTCAATATTGGGTTTAAGGGGATAGTGGAACTAGGCATCCGACAGAGAGGGAAGATAGCATTAGAGAGAGAGAAGTTCAATTTTTAGGCCCCTCTAGCTCTGTCAAATATCATCCGATTTTAATTTTGAAAAGTGATTATTTATGTTACAACATTTTGAATAGCTGTAGGCAGCAAAATTATAATTTTTCCGGCCGGAAAACGGAAAATTTTCTCGGAAAATTTTTCTTAATTAAAAATTCAAAAATGTCTCTAAGCACCAGGTATCACCAAAAATTACTGAACCCAAATCTGTTTTCAAAATTCAAATCGGTTGAAAACTCGCGTCCGAAACCGTAGAATCGGCAAACTTCAAAGGAAAAATGCAAGCCGTCCACCGTCTATGATTCCTTCCTCACTCCTCTACTTTTCAACATCTTGACTCTCGGAAATTTTTTACTTCCTTAAAGAAGTTATTGCGGTACCCTCGACGTCGGGTTTTTGGGGAAGGGTCTTCCAGACCCCGGAGGGTCAAATCGAATATTGATCTTTACCGTTCTCAACTTTGTCTGTGGTGCCGAAAATCGGATGAAAACTGTGGCCGTAAAGTGTTCCGGAAAAAAATGCTACGGACGGCCGGACGGCACCACGGACAAAGTTGAGATCGGTAAAGATCAATATTCGATTTTACCCTCCGGGGTCTGGAAGACCACTCCCCAAAAACCCGGCGTGGAGGGTATCACAAATTCTTTAAGGAAGTTAAAAAGATTTTGCAAAAAAAAAAAGAAAGAAAAACCCGGAAAATTATTCAAAAAAAAAAATTTTTTTACAAAAAACTTAGAAAATTTTTCGAAATAAAAAAGAAAAGAAAAAAAAAAAGAAGGAAAACTCGGAAAATTTTTGGAAAAAACTTTAAAAATTATTCGAAATAAAAATTTTTGTTTGACAAAAAAACTTAGAAAATTTTTCGAAAAAAAAAGGAAAACCTGGAAAATTTTTTGAAAAAAAAAATTCTTTTTGGACAAAAAAACTTAGAAAATTTTATTCTTAGAAACGTTTTTTTTTCTTTTTGTGATGCCCAGGATGGGGGTGTTTGATGGAAGACATCTGGCAACACTGCATTGCTTGCGGACGCTTCCATTTTTCCATTGAAGTTTTGCCGATTCTACGGTTTCGGACGCGAGTTTTCAACCGATTTGAATTTTGAAAACAGATTTGGATTCTGTAATTTTTGTGACACCTGGTGCTTAGAGACATTTTGAATTTTTAGTTAGGTAAGAAAAATTTTCCGAGAAATTTTCCGTTTTCCGGCCGGAAAAATTATAATTTTGCTGCCTACAGCTATTCAAAATGTTGTAACATAAATAAATCACTTTTCAAAATTAAAATCGGATGATATTTGACAGAGCTAGAGGGGCCTAAAATTTGAACTTCTCTCTCTCTAATGCTATCTTCCCTCTCTGTCGGATGCCTAGTTCCACTATCCCCTTAATCTCAATATTGGGTTTAAAACTTACTCTAACTTTCGCTCTTGCTTTTTCGACATTGGCGACATCTCCGGCAATCGAGACTTGGTTACTTTTTTCGATGGAATTGTTGCGGTTGGAGTCTGGAAAATGTATGTGGCACGCCGTATCTTCCATTACTCTTCTTATAGTAAGACCACCTTTTCCGATTATGTGAGAATGTTCAGTGTAGCTAACGTCGATTTCATGTTAACCCGAGTTCCTTTCGGTCCGAGTGTGGCCAGAACTCGGTCGTGAGCAAGTGCGACGTCCTCTGCTCTGCCTAGTACTCTAATGTGAGGATCTGAAAATTAAATGTTGAATAAGGAAAAATAATCAATAAATGAACCTTTTTTTGATTTTGCATTCAGCTTCAATTTCGAAGGCCATGCAATGTGAGTCCTTGTTTCGCTCATTATCTTGAAGAAAAAAAAAATTATTTCTTAATAAAATTTTGCTTACACTTACATTCTTGAACAGATCGGCTGCTGCATTTTGGTCACTTCCTAAAAATTTAATAACTATCAATAAAATTCGAAACACTAGATAAACCAACAAGACATTATCAGGGTGGCCGCCGACCGGGAAAATCGGGAAAGTCAGGGAATCAGGGAAATTTTTATGTCTGATTTTCTGTAAACGGAAAAAATATTCACCGCGAGGGTACGTTTAAATATGTTATTTACTTAAAATAATCCCCCTCCTTTGAGTACCGAACCGCCCGGAGTCTGAGGTCCGGCGTGCACCCCGTGATCCCCACCCTATCAAGGTTGCTCCACCTTGTTTACTTCAAAGCGGAAATGGAGAAGGAATTCTGTACACCCCACCATCACCCCTCAATCCGGACCCTTGTTTTCTTCGCCAACCCTTGTTTTAATTTTTTTAGTCTAGTCAAGTCTCTACTCGCCTCACCATGTGAAAAAAAATATTTTCATGCATGTCATGAAAAAATACTTAGAAAATTTTATTTTATGTGTTATACTACCCCTCACTTAAACTTCCCCTCCCATATACTTCCCATTCCGTTATACTACCCCCTCCGTTATACTTCCCCCTACGTTTTACGTCCCCTCTGTTATACTTCCCCCTCCTATAGATACTTCTCTTTAAGGAAGTTTTCGTTGGAAGCTCTTCAAACCAGTACGTTGACCTGTATTACTTACGAATCTACAGGGTGTCCGGAAACACATGGCAAGCGTCTGGAGAGCGTTAAAAAGTGGTTTTACGAAAAAAAGTTAAATGTAAACCCCCCTTAATTTAAATCAAAGAATTTGATGGTGTAGTTTAAATCCGCCTGGATATACAGGGTGTCCCAGACACAACCTAACTTCGTTATTTCAAATGAGAACCCCTATTTTTTATTTCAGATTCGTAATCTACGCAAAATTTCAAGTAGGTTTGAGTACTCATATGACGATTTGGACAACTTTTAAAAAATGTCAAATTTTAGCGTTTTTGCTCTAAAATCCGTTAAAATTGACCTACCTTTAACTCCAAATTCCATACTTCAAAAATGGAATTAGCGATTTGTTGACGGAATTTTAATTTTTGATGCATAAACACAAAAGACGCTGTAGCTCTTTCAAAATTTGTAGTCCGAAAGAAAAATTCCTTTCAACAAGTGCTAATTTTCATTTCTGAACTATAAATTTGGGTTCTAACTTGAAAAAGGCCATTAGCGACGAAATCTCGTGATGCAGAATGCGAAGATGCTCAAATTTGAGACAGTTGGATTCCAGTCCAACTTTACCAAAAACTTTGGAAGAGTCACTCACCGCAATTCAAAATTCTACTTAGACAACGAACAGAGGAGAGGCGTTCATGTTCGAGCCGACGCAAGTATTATTGATTTTGAAATCGCAATTCACAGAGCGGTTAGTGACTTGTGGCCGAAAGTTCAGGTGCGAGGCTGCCGCTTCCACCTAGGCCAAAGCACTCGAACTAAACAGTTCACATCTTAATATACTTGACGTCGTCGACGTTCTCTTAAAATCCAGTCGGAAACGTACATTCAGGAGTCAGGGGAAAAAAAAGGCAAAGGCAAAAAGAAGAGATAATGTCTGAATGCATGACAAAATATTCTTGTGGAGAAATATCGAAACTTTAATACGTGAAATCGCTGGCTTTTAAATTTCTTCCCCAAAATTAAGGTAGGATCAATGTAGGTACGCATTTGGATATTGATAGGAAATTTTTTTTAAATCAAGAGGCGAATCGCACGCTGAAGATAAAGAAGTTTTAACAATAATACTAATAATAACCAGTATTTTTTCTTTTTATTTTCTGAACTGCAGTGTTGTTTAATTTAGTTTATTATCCTCTTTTCCCCTTATGTATTACACCCTTTCATTCATCACAGAAATCTTAAACTTAGGGAAATAAAAAAAATTTCTACAACGGTTAATTACTTGTCTTCATTAACTTCTTTAACTTAATTTAAAACCATGCAATAACTCAAAATATGTTGTATATAGAAAGAGAAATAAAGAAAATTAAAATCTAAAAATCTAAAATAACCTTTTTTATTGTAACTATATATTATCATTTTAAGAACTTAAAATTTTTGCCAAGGGTACTTTTGGGACTCTTTCATCGAAGAAAAAAACTATTGACGACTGTATGCTACTTCGATAGTTACACAATATCTTGGTTCAAATAACGGCCGTAGAGTTTCGGGGAAAAAAATGGCGACAGATGGACCGAGCCACAGACGCAAGCGCCCGCCATGCAAGGAAAGAAAATCTTATACAAAAATAAAAATGATTTTAAACTTACCAAAAAGCAAATTCTCCAGAAGTTTTCGGTCGATTTTAAATCTGTCTTGGACGAGCAATTCGGGATTTTTGATACCGAGTAAATTCATTATTTCTTGGATATCTTCTCTGCCTGGAGCCGTGCTGACCTCGGAGCATGCTTCGGAGGGAAAGTCTCCTAGAGTGCTCATTTTAAACAAATAAATTTAACTTAAAATAAAATTTCTTTTATCTTGTCCCTGAGCAAACCCTTGTGACCGAAATCGTCTCCCCTCTACGACTGATACAGGAACCGACCCTTATCTTGTTTCACTAATTCCTTTCGAAGTTCTGTTTTTATTTACAAATAATAATCATGAGAGGATAATTCATGAAAATTATACTTTCTTAAAGACTTTAAAACAAGTTTAAAATTTTAGCGAGTTCCGTAAAAATTCCTGATTTTAGGCGTAATCGGTGAAAGTAATAAAATGGACCTCTCATGCTAACATAAGAGAAAGAATATTTTGGGTGGAAATGACTTGTTTTTGTTTTACCGAGAATCTATCATCGAAGATCTTCTTTCGGCGGTGAAAAAAGTTTCACTCTTTTCTGCTTTTTCTGCTAAGTTTTATCAGTCTGCAACTTGGTCAAAGGAACGTCCTTTTCTTCAACAGGAAGAACTTCACTTTTTTCATATTTCTTTTTCTGCTGGAAGTTTGAGAAATAATGTCATCTGGGGCCTCCTCTTTCCACTCCCCTAAATATTGCACGTCCTCGTCAGAGCTAATAGTTAAAGGTGTCGTTGCGCGATTCTGCTCAGAGCACAAAAATTCTGACAAAAACTCGCAGACAGAATTATTCCTGGGGCATGGCCTGTCATGAACGCAGCATTGTACTTAAGAGTACAAGGAACGCCGATCCTCTTCTTCGTAGGCTCTGTGGCTTAGATTCAGCATTTCACACCGGAGTCTGAACACCCAGCGCACTGTCTGTAGACCAACGTTGCTGCTTGATTTGATGGAGGCACATTTCCGGGTCGAGGCGACGATAAAGTGTGAATTTTTAGACATATGGGATCAATGTAGGAAGGAGCTTCTTTTTTTTCTTCGATGAATTCTTTGATAATTATCTCGCTGTCTTTCTAAAGGCGATTCCCATCTAGCCGTTCCAGTCTGTTGTTAAATCCGTACTTCGTCGTATACTCGCCCCATTTCTTTGCCCAGGCGATGTCCAGCCTGATAATCTCTTTCGCGATTTTTCGAGGGAGTCGAACGTCAAACATATTTGCGATCCGTACAAGATACTGGTGATGAAGTAGAAGAGTGTAAGCCGATAGCGTCCGTCGCGCATCCGTTTGCACCCGTCGTGCAAAACTGCAACATCTCAAAAATCTCATCCTTCAGGAAATCACGTTTAAAGTTTTGAAAATTTTCTCTTGGACATTATTTGAACATAGTTTCAAATGCTTCGATCATATCATTTGGCTCTCCTTTCGTCTTCGGGTCATCATACTGTTTTAAATCGGAATCTTGATTATCTTCGTTTTGTCGTCCTGGTCGATGAATCTTGCTCACGTACAGGGTACTCAACTCTTGTGTCTCTTCTGTTATGGTTTTATTATAGAGTTGTCTTATCTTATCTGTAACGTTTGGTGAAGCTTTTTGCCAACTCCAAGAATCGGAGAACTCTTGATTCATTTAGCGCCGAAGTGATGGCCTCGCTCTCTTCTCGAGTTAGCCGGGTTGTTTTTACCTCCTCGTGTTTCTTCTCGACGTCCCCGTTGTTTTCCACTATTTTCTTCTTGGGCTCCTCTAGTTTTTGATTGGCATTCTTTTTGGAGAGGAGGTGGGCAGTGAAACAGTTTTTTTCCTTCCCTTTTTTGTGCTCTGGATTGGCGTCCATTGGTTCTTGTGTAGTAACAGTATTCTGGACGACCATCTTCGGTTGAGTCTGAGTACCTTCAGCAGCCAGGGGCTTGTATTTGGCCTGATTTGCCTCATCAGATCTCAATTTAGAGAAGACCGCAATTATAGAGTCTTGCTGCTCTCTCAGTACTCTTTCCGCGTGGTCTGCCTGAGTCACTGACTGTGGAAGCTTTACGACCAAGGGGACAGTTGACTTGTAACAGCTGCTTTTGGATTTTGCTGACTTTTAAAGAGCTCAAAAGTTCAGTATTGCTTTCGACCTTTGGGACAATTGGGGGTTTAATGGTGGGGCAAAGGTAGCTAATGCATGTTTTAAGCCTGAGCTCAAGCTGGGCGGTGGTGTGTAAGGACCTATGTGCCCAACACCAGTGTCCATTCGTCGCTGGTAGATGCTAATGCTTGGGGGCTCTCGGTGTGGGCGAACTGCTTTAGGTTCTCCATTTTCTTCCCTAAGAGTTCAGCATTTGCATTTAGTTTAGTTAAGGATAGTTAACGATATTGTTTTTGCTGCCTTTTCTGTTGTCGTGGCAGTTTGCATGAGGGAACTCATCATCTTTTCAGCCCTTGTGAATACATCCACTGCACGTTCACGTCTCATATGATCAGCCGCAGATTTTATTTAGAGTTTCTGTGTAAACAACATCCAAGTGCGATTTCCTCAGTGTGGTTTCATGAGGAATAGTTTTGCCGGTGTATTTTTCTAAAAACCCCTTGAATCTGGGTGACTAAGTTTGTGGAAGGGTATGTCTGCTCGTAGCAGTGCCCGACACAAATCGGTATCGAAACCAGACTTCACCGATCCGGTTGAATTTTTACTTAAG
Source organism: Orius insidiosus (assembly GCA_014119065.1). Lineage (NCBI taxonomy): Eukaryota > Metazoa > Arthropoda > Insecta > Hemiptera > Anthocoridae > Orius > Orius insidiosus. The sequence goes on from JACGAQ010002422.1 coordinate 34,903, forward strand.
AATGATTGGATAAATTTCGATTGTTTACCTTTATTTTCGATGTGTTTTGCTGTTTTTATATGTTGAGTTATTAAAAATCGAGAAGTCGTTGAAACGGTTTTATCGCAGCAATCACTAACGCATTTCCATCCCCCTTAAATTGGAAAACTCCCGCACATACTTTTGCGCAAGGTTTTTTGTCTTTGGCATGATATAAAAGTGGCAAAAAATGAATTTTTTTTTTCAAATGTTTGAAAATTTTCAATTTTTTCCCCCTTCAATTGCAGTTCAAATATGCAAAAATCTATGGCCAAGGGCAAAGCAAAGGGGTCGTTAAAACAGATATCAATTTGATTGAGTTTTGCTTTTTGGCAGAACCCCGCCCAGTTTGACTTCAGCTTTTTTCCCTTGATTGCACCCTTTTTTAAATGCTATTTTGGCATAATTGCTAATTTGGCCAATATGCAAAATAAAAGTAACTCCATTTTGTTCCAAATGCCTTAAAACACATTCATTTTGATAATATTAGGTGGTTTGATTGACTTGGAGAAATATGCAGCAAATGCATATAATTCACAGCCCTAGTAATAATGCTGAACGATAAGAAAGATTTCACGACAGTAAGGGGGAGCGTTTCGTTCACGTACAAGGAAATTTAGTGTGAGTCGCGGTTTGAGTGCTGCAGTAGTACTACCCCCTAGAGGTATCCAACGAGCGCATCCTCGCGAGAGGAAAAAAATGAACTCCTAGTGGTATCCAACGAGCGCATCCTATGCTACCGCGTTCCTAGATTCCTTAGGTACAGTCTGAGAACAAAGTTTTGAGGGTGTGCCGAGTTGAGGTAAATTTGGGGTGTGCCGAGTTAATAAATGTGATAATTACTTGACCGTGCCGCGTCGATGATCACCGGGGTTTGGCCGGCTGATGGACTAAAGAAAACAAAAAAAAAAAAGATTGTTCCTCAGGAATGTAAACGAATGCAACTGACTTATTTATATATTTAAATTAAATGAAAGAAATACGGAAAATCCATTTAGAGATTTAAGAAAGACAATGAATCAGTGAGGAGAAAGGTGCTAAGTGGTATCTAGGGCCAAGAAGAACTTGTATATGCATGTGCCACGTGGTCGTTTGAAAGCGCAGGATCGTCGACAAGCTTGTGCTTGTGTGGTTGTTATTTTCCCTGCCCTCTCATCATCCTTCTTCAACATATTTTAAAATTTTTAAATTAATTTTTGAAGGGTCGACGGTATTAGTGAAATAATTTTGAAAACGAACGTCAACCATAACGAGAGAATTCAAACTGTACGTTTTCATCTCACAGATGTACTGGAGACTTTCAGGCGCATAAGCTAGTACTCTGGAAAAAAATAAATACCTATTCAGCTTATAAACTCGTTACCTTTCTCCTCTTTCCTCTGTAAAAGAAACAAGATCTGTATCTGCTATGTTGCTGTACACCAAAACTCTTTCTCTCAATCCAAATGTAATTGCGCAGACTTGAGAAGAACTATTGCGAAGAAGGATGGCTGGAAAATGGCCTTTTTGAGCTTTTTCGAGTTCTTCAAGTTTCACTTTTACAGTAGCAGTGCCAGAAAGTACTTTGTAGTATAATTCTCCTTTCACTTGATCAATAGCTAGTCCTAAAATTCCGTCCGTCATGTGAAGGTTACGCCCGAAATACTACTAAAAAGCTCTTACTTATAAATAGAATATAGAATATTACATTAAAATTTAAAGAGTTAGGATTTGGATGCATTGATGGGTCGGTGAATCTTTTAAACTGTCCAGTTCCGCTGTCGTAGGCGATGAGCGCTGAATTATCCGCGTCAGCGATATATGCTTTTACTCTTTGGCATTTATCATCTGAAGGCTCTAACCAAAGAGCTATAGTTACGAAGAACATATTTTCACGGACGACATGAGGAGGAAGAACAATTCTTTTAATGAATTGATGATTACGAGAATTAAAAACTAAGATGCTCGGAGGACATATGTACTTATGATTATCATAAGATTTCCCAACGTCGACAACCCAAAGGTTTCCACAGTTATCCACATTCATTCTTAACGCCGACGTTATACCGTGGCAGTTCTTCTCCCCAGTCACAGATCGTTCATGCCATGACCAATCAGGGTAAGCCTACAAAAGTTTTTCTTTGAATAATTAAAAATATTTACCTTCAACTTTGGCGACGCATCCTCTCCTCGCGGTATCCAAGAAAGCGAAGCTGGTATTCCCGGAGAAAACCTTGGTGTCGCTATTATTATATTTTTAAAAACTTGTATTCCAGTAATAAAGGTTGACTTTTAATATAGTAGGATTTTCCGGGTATCCTGCGGGGGTATCGAATTCAAGAACTTTCCAATAATACAACGTTTGTAATTTCCCGATGACAATCGGCAGCCCGAAGACTACAACAAAAAATAACTTGGGGCATAAAGGAATTACGTTTGAAGTCATCTCATTGGGCAATAACAATATGAAAACAATTTTTGCATTTTTATATAGTTTTTGAATATTATCATTTATTAATTTATAGCACTTTTTTTTATAAAAGTTATTTTTAAACTATGATACGTATGGCCGTACGAAAATGGAATTTATTTTTATTTATCAACAAGGAAAAATTTGAAAGTCAAGTTTCAATAAAATATAGGCCTGTCATATCATGTAAATTAAAATTGAGGGGCTTCTTTCCAAAAGGTGCTAAACGCCATTTTTAAAAATCGAGCCTAGCTTTTAGGGATTTTGTTAGCGTGTTTTACACAAAAATGAAGTCATTTCGGGGCTAGAAATACAATATTTCCCTAAAAAAAGGGCTTGAATTCTCGTTTTTATTTCAAAAGGTACTATATCCACCGTCCAAGGGGGTACCATATCTGTTCACTTCAAAAGGTACTTAATTCTAACGGCGAGAATGGTTTTGTTCCAAAAGGATTTTACATCTCGATCTCTCTCAACTTTCGAATGTTTTTACTAAATATGAAAGGTACTTTTGCTGTTTTTGAATATGAGCGCCACTAACTTGGATTCGGTGGCTTTTTATAACTCTGCGGAAACCTCGCTTGAGACTATCGCGCTTCTGTCAAATTGTTGTTTACAATGTTCTTTGTGAATTGTGGTGTATAGAAGCCCGAAGTGAATTACTTTTATCGTTGTACATATATGGTTGTTCACCGAGTTTGTATTAATATAATATTGCTTCGGTATAATGTAAATTTCGTGAGAAAATGGAACCGTGAGGATACCTTCTTGCAGGTGACGAGTGGGAGATCCCCGAACCTCAACCGTCTACTTCAGCCAGAAAAAGAGGCTTGCATCCCGAAAAATGGAAAAAAAAAATCGTGATATCACTCTTGAACACTATGGGAAACGATTGAGAAAACCGTAGATTCTACAAGGATATTGTCACTCTACCATGCGTGTTTCCAAAGGGAGCGAACAAAGAGGATGTAGAAATAACACAGAGGACACAGAAAACAATATTTATTTCGATCTTGAAGACTTATTTCCCCTTACTTTATCTCCCAATTATTACAAAATTTCCACTCCAAAATTGTTTTCAAAAAATTTAAAAAATTAAGAAAAAAGCATTTTATAGGTGGACTGTCAAACAATCAACGGCGGTTATCCTCAATTTACTGGGAATCTCCAAAAATGGATTTAGCACCTTTTGGAAATAAGCCCTCAATTGTCTTTCCAGCCCTTTCCGGCTGCACCGGGATCTTCACAAGACAAAAAATCTTCACGAGACCTTGTCGTTCTTGGGGTTCTGTCCTTTTCGCGAAGTTCATCCCGAACTTTGAACTTGCTGCTCCTCTTCATGCATTGTCTTCAGGAACTCAGTTAGTATGGACCTTTGAGTGCCAGCTCGCCTTTGAAAAGTTGAAAGAAATTTTAACATCGCCTCCTGTATTGGCATTGCCAAATTTTAATAAAAAATTCCTTTTACAGACGCTTCAGGCATCGCGGCAGGTAGTTTGCTGGCACAGGAGGATGACCAACGCAAACGAGACCAATAGCCTTCTTCTCCAAGGAATTTACGGGCTCGGAGTTGAATTATTCAGCGTACAAAAAAGAGCTCTACGCAGTCTTACTAAGCTTCAGACACTTTAGGAAGTTCTTGACCCATAGCCCCTTTTGTTTGTACACGGATTGCAGTGGACTAGTTGACTTCCTGAAAGGCGATAGATCTAGGGTCCTCAGCAACCCCGCAGTTAGGTGGACAGCCGAATTAGACTCCTGTAAATTTGATATTGTCCATGTTAAGGGTGAAAGCAACACGGTTGCTGATTTTTATCTCGTTTTCACGAAGAAAACATGGTATCTCCTTCAAGCGAAACAATTTTATTTATTTCGCCTCTAAAGAATCTACCTTCATTTTTTTCAGATTTTGGTACTCCAAAAAAAGATCCTTTTATTTCGTCGAAGTTAGCTGCTCGAGATTCCGAATACGTAGGAAAAACGATCTCGTTTTTTATGTTCCTTCTCAGAATAAATCCTTACAGAGAATAATCGTGCCGGATTCCATATTCGATTATTTCCACATAAGTTCGTACGGAGCTCACCAGGGTTTTGATAACCTTAAATAGAATAAAAGCTCTGTTCACGTATCTGAAATCAACCGAGATATCAAGGCCAGGGTTCGTGCTTGTAAAGTTTCCTGCTGCGTCAAGCCGGACAACCATCCCTACCCTCAGGTACTTCACAGTACTCCACCTTCACGCGTCTTTGAACGCTTAAGGATGATTCACACTAGACCGTGCGGGGTCAGGGCGAGGCTCGACGGGGCCCGGACGGGACACGGTGAAGAATCATGTGGGCATCTTCAATGAAGTTGTGCATACTGCACCGAGCCGAGCACGTGACGTGATCGTGACCCGGGCGTGCCACGTCCGTGGCCCCGTCCGAAAAAGGCGAAAGACATTGTTTCCCGGACCCGCCCGGTTCAGTTTTGGGATGACGAAGTTTTGATAGAATTTGTGCGAGAGCATAGTTGCCTCTAATAACCAAAGAATTTAGTTTCATCATCCAACAATAAATTCTCTATATAGCGTGGCGAATTCTCCCTCAGCTTCCGCTATCTCCAAGTTGGATGCACGTTCCATCTTGATCTGCTCTGTAGAGCACCTAAATTATCCATTTATTCATCATCAAGGGCTACCGCAATCATTATAAGTTCTTCTTCGGAAAAGTTCATTTGACAAAAAAATAGATGGTTTTCGGCCTCGGCCCGGACTGAACTTTTGTAGTATGCATGGAGGTCGGACACGTCCGGTCACCGCTCGGTTGCTATGACCCGGAGGAGGCCCGGGCACGGCCCCGGCACGGTCTAGTGTGAATCATCCTTTATACGTGGATTTCATAGGTCCACTTCCGATATCTTCTAAAGGAAAACAAGTTTATTCTGATAGTGTCGATGGATTTAGTAAGTTCATTTTTGCCATTCCATGTCGTAATACGACATCAGATATTGTCATCCGTTCGCTAAAGAATTGCATTTTTTCACAGCACGGACTTCCTCGCTTGATAAACAGATCGACAGTCGTGCTTCAGATCTGCAGCTTTCCGTCACTTCTTATTTGACTTAGGTGTAACATACATTGCCAACATAACGCATATCCGCAATCAAATTTGGCGGAGCGTTATATCCAAGGCCTAAAAAAATGCATACGTGCCTTTCATGGAAATTCTCAAAAGAACTGGGAAGACATCTTTTTCTTTTCGTGTCTGCGTTGAATTCATCTCAACATGAATCGACTAAATACTCCGTCGCTGTTGTTTCTAGGGCGAGAGTTGCACATACACTAATTCTCTAAATTCATCTTGAAGATTCACTTACCCACCTTTTCATGATCAGCTTGCACTAGGGATTGCAATCCCGGATTTTTTCGGGATCCAAATTTTTTATTTAATTCTACCACAAGAATCACAAGATGGTACAAATATATAGTGTACCTCAAAATCGTCCGAAAAGTAGAGTATGTAATATCAAAAACAAAGGTTTCGGGGAAGTATCCTCTTTACTCGACGTCGTTGCTTAGTTGGAACTTGGAAACTCCGGAAGTAGTAAGCATGAATTTTTTCGTGGAACCCCTACCCCTGTCTGCATCAGCTATCTGCTCTTCGATAGATTCAATTAGGCAGTATATAACTACCTTCTGTGCATTCCTCAACAAGCGTGGAATCGGAAAGAGCGTCCTGCTGCGTCTGCAGCAGGATACTTATGTATAAATTAAAGCCGCGTCTCCACTGACCGAACAAGTTCGGCGAACAGTGTTCGGTGGAGGTGGGGGTCTGCTCGCCGAACATGTTCGCTGTTGGCTTGGTGGAGACGTCTTCTAGAACATTCGGAGAGACGGTGGAGGTCCCGATGTTTGCTCCACAGGTTCGCTTACAGACCGAACATTCAGTGCTCTGCCTTGTGATTAAAGCGCGAATAGTGAATAAATAGTTTAAAATAGATTTTAAGATTTATTTTAAAATAGATTTTAGTTTAATAGTTTAAAATATGAGTGATCAGCGGAGAGCGAAAATATAACGATAAACAATTGTGGACAATGGA
>JACGAQ010002423.1:0-41441 GCA_014119065.1 Orius insidiosus
CCACGAAATCCCGTATAATCAGGTGACAAAGATGAAATATATGAAAATTTCCTAAAAAACGCCTTTTTTTGGAGGTTTTTTGAATTTTAAAAAATGTCCCAAATGTCTTGTAAAATACTTCCGTGAATTTTTTGGTTTTTTTTTACCTAAACCTAAATATTTTTATACATAAATCCTAGAATCGTGACATTCTTAAGAGTGAAGTACCTGTTGAAAGAATATTCGCGAAGTGGGTTATTCCGATCTCTCTACGGGGTTTCGTACTAACTCCTTGTTATGACACTTAGCGGGGGCGAGCCGGGAAGGAATTTTTTTCCCCACTTTAACTTCCCTCAACCTTACGGAGACAAGTTCTAAATCAAAACCTGAATAACCGACCATCTGTCCATAGGGATGAGCATTGTTCGCTCGGCCTTTTTTTTTCTCACAAAAACCCTCCGACAAAAATTTATAACCTGTGAGGCGTTTTAAACTGTCAATCACCAAGAAGTCAATTATTGAAATTTTCCTACATTTTGAAATTCGAGTCATGTGGGAGTTAGGTAACCGATTTTGGAGTATGAGTCAGGATATCGACATTCCATACTCTGGAGGGTTCCCCTACCCAGTAATTGATAACGTAAAATGGAAACATTTTCCCACCGACACATTACAGCACCCGTCGGTTTTCCCATTCCGCACCCGTGACAATTCAAAATTAGAAACAGAAAATTTCAGTCTACCTGTTATTTTAAGTTAAATTAATTTCCCCTTCGTTTCGAACAACTAAAATGAGTTCACGTCCTCAAAACAGTTTAATTTAAGTTTTTTAATTTTGTTAATTTAAAATATTAATCTATGACATTTAGATAATAATTAAACAAGATAATCACGACTTTCTTATTATTATAAAATATAAATTGGCTCAAGTAAGACATTAACTTCTTTATAAGGAACAGCTCCAAGTATAACAATAATTTATAAGTCGTGTTTAGCCAAGCCCTCTTCTTTAACTTTCACCATTTTTTTCTTTGAAACGCTATAAATTTAGGCATTGAGGCGACAATAAATAGTACACTAATAATTTTTCTTCAGTATTTTTTCGGTGAATAGAAAAGGGTGGCCTTTAAACGGAGGAGGCTAAAAAGGCACAGGAGTCCGATAGTTTAACAATAGGTTAGGGATTTAGTAGGGCTGTTACAATTACATCGCTTTTAAATTTAACCGCAGGAAGCTTTTTTTAATCACTAAATTCTTTTCGCCTTATTTTTTTAGAGCATGAATACTGCTATCTATACCTTGAAATAGCAAAAAGATAGCAGACAATGGCTACTCTTGTTTTTAAAGGATTTTAATTCGATTCGGAGTATGGAAAACCGTTCCTGGTATTACAAAAGCAAGCATTTTCCATCGAATAAATGAAGTAACAAAGTCCCTCATATGGTATTCTAGTCAATGGAAAATAGGAACACTTAGGGGATTGTTTATCTAAAAACACTTTTTCCTGATTAATTTTATGGATAAACATTTTTTGATAATTAAAAATAGTGGGTGACAGTTGAAAAAAAAAATAGTGTGAATTCTAGTGAAAAATCCTTTAGAAAACCTGCGGGCTACAGAAGGTTGTAAAATCCTTATATCTTTTCACAAAACTTGTCACGCTCGAAAGGATACAAGCTGGGGAGAAAAAAAAAGAGAAAAGAAAAGCCAAATGGTGTATAGGGTTTGGGGCCGTTTTGTTGGAAATTGAGAGAGAGGGCAGAAGAGACACCTCTCAGGTACTACGTGGAAAGGATCGACTAATTGTCCCAGCCACCTGGAATCAGAAGGGGGAGGGGAATCCAGGTGCAGCCGACTAATTTAGAAACCTAGTTCGCTCCACGGCTCCAAAATGGCCGGCGGGTAATCAAAGACTTGGGACGGCTTTGATTGGATCCAAACGAGCTCGATCACTCTATTCGTCTCTAAAAAAAAAGAAGTTTTAAAATGGCATAAATTAAACGCAGTAATCAAACAGCTTTTTTTAAAAAAAGTTTGAATTATTCAATACCCGGTGGGTTCTAAAACGGATGATTTTAAATGCGGTAATTTACCCTGGGGAGCAGAAGCTGTCCAAAAAGTGAACGGAGTGAAGATTTCAATGGAAAAAGGGCTCCCCTTTCTTTTTTCTTCAATAAAATCTACCCTCTTACAAACCTTTTTTTCGCACGACGTCTGAAATCCGTGTTAGCTCTCCTCCATTTGGCAAATCGCCCAGCCATCGTAATTACGAGGACCTGATAAACTTTTAGGGGCGGCTAATAAAGCTACTAAGGAAATCGTAGGCAACGATAAAAACTGAACGCCTAAATTAAGCCAGAATCTCCCAAAAAATGCTCCTGGGTAGGGATGGGCGATATTATCGATATATTTGTGCCGATATATCGGTCTTTCCGATTTATCAAATGATATCTATCGGTTTTCTTCCGATATATATCGAATATTTTTTTCTTCCAAACCTATACCGTCCGTTTTACGTCAATTTGGGTCAAAAAACACTACTTTATTTGAATAAAAATGTATATTTTGAACGTTAGTGCATAAATTATGTATGAACGCAAATTTTAATAGATAGTCGCATGCGGCATTTTTGACCAAATCGCCTTTTTTAAGGCATTTTTCACAGTTTTTGTCTAAGAAACAACCTTTTGACTTGATTTTTTGGTGTTTTTTTACGGTGTTCTGGTCAAAATAACTGTTTATGGAATTTTTCACCTAAAAACACCTATTTCACCGGATTTTTGGTATTTTTCCTCGATATTTTCACCAAGGCTCCAGAGAACTTCTACTTTTTCTAGTTTTATGGCGAAAATTGTAGGAGTTATTAGCTTATATTTCAGGTATCTTTACATTGCATTTATATGGCATATTTCGTCAATTTGGTTGCGTATTTAAGTCTTTAGGTTTTCTTGGCTGGGCGGAACGCTGCCGCGTTGCTAAATAATACTTTCCTCCGATATATCGATATATTTCTTCCGATACATCGGGTGACCGATATATCGATATATTTTTATATCTATCCTGGTGAAGTATTTTTTTCCTACCATTTTGCGAATGGCTGTGTTTATTGGTGTCTATAGCCCCTCCACCTTTTGGGAAGTTTATGAGGAGGGCTAGTTCTATTAATAATGATATATTTTATAAGGCTTTTAGTAATATTTTAAATACCTATTTATCGTGGGTAGAGTAGCGATAAAAATAAGGATAATGTTACTGTCAAAAAAGGTTTTTCAAATAAATTTTTTTCGTCGAACCCCTTAAGAGGATTTATTTTCAAGTAGGCAGTGGTTTAGGCTTTAAGTGAAAAACTTTTTATATGTTCCTTTTCCTTTGGAAACAAAGCCTTTCTCATATGGCGTTTGTTTCAGGATCTGAGGAGTTTTATCGGGAAAAAAGGGAAAAGAGAGCTCATATAAAAAATCCGAATTATAAGCGGAAAATCCACTTATCGGCTTGAGGTTTCCTTTCAACTTAAACATTTGTCTAAGAGAAGGCCGGTGCTTTTTCCTTTTGTCCTTTTTTCATCGGGGACTTATTTTTGTGCGGGGAGTTTCTCTACCCTTTTGAGTCGCCTTTTAGCCTCGTAATACAAAGTCCGAGGGTAGAATAAATTATTGCTTTAACCTCCCCTCTCATACCCAGCCCAACGGTACTCTTTTAATTAACCCCGTGTAAAGACCCTCGCTTTTAGCAATTGCTCGAAAAGTTTTAAGGATTTGTTCAATTTGGAGATTATACTCGCTAACAAATAATTGGGTTTTATTAAAAGACCTCAAAATTATTTTTTTCATTTTTTTCCCCACCGCTCTCATTTAATTAAATCAATCAATACTGTATATTAAAATCAAGAATATCTGATATCACCCCTTTTTTATCAGTTTAATCATAACACTCTACTTCACTTAGAAGGGGAACTATGACGGCGTACGACTTTCGGGCTTAAATCCTTTTCTAATAGTTTTCAAGGGAGTGGAAAACGTTCAAAGTGCGTGCTGTCGATTCTTAGCCGGCACGTGCACTACCATTGTCGCCCCGCTTCATATTGCTCCCTTAACGGATTTAATCTTCCTAAACTCTATTGATTTATGGGACCTGATAAACTTTTAGGGGTGCTAAGTGAAGGTATTCGGGTGTTACACTGTTAAAATTAACAGTTTTGCTCAACAAAAGCAGTGAGGTAACGCCCCTTAAGACTTTTTTTTCTTCTATATTAATTGAGTTGCCATTTTCCATCTGTGTGGACAAAAAAAGGCGTAGTAATCGAGCACAGCAGGGAAGGGTTCCATTTTAGTACCTTCGAAATGACCATCTCTGTTGCAATCAATTATCTTCTTTCGTCTTTTTCTTTAAGCAAACACCTTAAAACGACATGTGGCAACCGTTCAAAGTTAGTTTTGGCATTATTTACGGAGTTTCTTGAAAGGTTTCCGTGTCTGTTCATAGGCCGTGTTCAAGACAGGCTGAAGGATCATCACTCAACTTCCTCCCAGGATGACAGCACGCTTTTAAACTTAAAATATCTTATAAAAAAGACGTGAGAAAAAACTATAATTTTTTGTTTTAAAAACGCGATTATTTAAATTCGAACCGTGAAAAGATGTTTACAATTCAAGAAGTTGTTAAAAATGTGTTAGGAATATCATTAAAGAACATTTCCGCTTATGAAGAGAATTATTCAAAGGCATTGAGTCATCAACGTCGAAAAAATGCTAATAAGTAAAAAGAATAATTTCGAGTAATTATAACGGAGGTACCCAAGATTAGCCCGTACCGAGTATTTTAAGCCATCTGCTTCCCATTATTCGAAAATACGGCCATTAACTGAATCACGGGTGAAAAAATATTTCTTGCACCATATGCACCCCCAATTTGAACGCTGTAAATACTGTTTTGGGACTAATAGCCGAAAATTAGAGCTCTTATTAAATCTGGAGCAGATGTATCTTTTCTCAAAATTTTGGGGTCATACATCTCGTCCGAAAGTATTCTCGTCCTAAAAATAATAGAAAAAGAAAAAAATATAAACTGTCTTCTCGTCCGAAAGTATTCTCGTCCTAACAGGCTACGCCCCTTTTTAGGACGAGATGACATTCGGACAAGTGGATTTCAATTTTTATACAATTTTTTAAATATTATACTTTAATAAAATAGAAAATATCATCTCGTCCGAAAGTTTTCTCGTCCTACTGTCTTCTCGTCCTAAAACTTACGTACAAAAATTGCTGCGTCGGAAAAATGCGGCAGCGTTCCACGCCAGCAATTTTAAACTTCTTTTTGTGCCTACCGAGGTCATTATCCAGGCCGCTACAGGGTGAGCAAATCCTCGCGAGAGGAAAAAATTAACCCCCTGTGTCACAAAACGAGTGATCCTCGCAAAAAAAATGACTGGCTGGGGTGGAACGCTGCCGCATTTCTCCGACGCAGCAATTTTTTTACGTTAGTTTTAGGACGAGAAGACAGTAGGACGAGAATACTTTCGGACGAGAATACAGTTTACATTTTTTCTTTTTCTATTATTTTTAGGACGAGAATACTTTAGGATGAGAATACTTTCGGACGAGATGTAGGCACTCAAAATTATGCTACATTTTAATCTAACCGCTAGCGCAATGCTACTTTCCAACTGCAGTTAAAATTGAGACCATGAAAACTTGGAGTGATAATTTAACGATTGTTAAATCGTGCGGACGGTTTCTGAGTCGTCTGTCTCTGAATTTTATGGCGGTAATTATAAAAGAACTGACGGAAGGAAGGTATAATAGAAGGAAAAGGAGATAATATAACGGAGGGAGAAGCGATAAATGATCTAGATTCGGTCCGTTCCCGAAGGAATGTTGATAACCTCTGTGTGAGAATCTCGAAACGCCCCATAAAGTCAACATTTTGATCTCGACGCCGGAGATTTTTAATGTCTCAATACGGCCGAGGAGTCCGTTGGACCGTGAACTCGCCGCAATCTCAAGGAATAAAAAGAAGTAAAAACCAAGGAGCGTGAAGATCCTTACAATGTCTCTATTAACGCGGAAACACTAATCGCATAGAAATAACTCTATTAGACAAGGCCCTCCTTTTTTTTGAACTATCCTTTTTTTTAGGCCGGATTCCGGAGCACCTGGACTTTTCGGTCGGATAAGTTTTCCTCTCGGCTAGCCCATCGGGGCACCGATTTCCTGTTGCTAGAATGTCTCAATCTTCCCCACCATTTTTACCTGAGACCGCAATCTCCCCCTCTTTTTTTCCCTTCTGAGTCAAACTTATATTTATACACACCTTCCACTTAACACGTCTACTTACCCGGGTAATAGACACCCCCCATTTGCCGACAGATCTTATAAACAAGTTTCCGACGTTCCTCAAATTATAGAGTAAAGCCTTGGGTTAGACTAAACAAAAGCAGGAAAAAATAAAGACAGGTGAGGCAGTTTTATGTCTTTTTTTCCGCATGGGATGATGACCCGAAAAGTTCCCACTTTTTTGGCTGCCTGCAAGAACTGATGATCATTTCAGTCCATGATGCCGGATGAACCGATATCGGAAGGAAAATATCGGATGAACCGATATATCGGAAGTAAAATATCGAATGAACCGAAATATCGGAAGGAAAATATCGGTTGAATCGATATATCGGACTGAAATATCGGATGAACCGATATAACGGAAGAAAAATATCGATGAACCAATATCGGAAGGAAAATATCGGATGAACCGATATATCGGAAGGAAAATATCGGATGAACCGATATATCGGAAGGAAAATATCGGAGATAACCGATATATCGGAAGGAAAATATCGGATGAACCGATATAGGAAGGAAAATATCGGATGAACCGATATATCGGAAGGAAAATATCGGATGAACCGATATATCGGAAGGAAAATATCGGATGAACCGATATATCAAAGAATAATATCGAATGAACCAATATCGGAAGAACCGGTATATCGGAAGGAAAATATCGCAAATATCGGAAGGAGAATATCGCGATAATTCCGAAATATCGTATATCGCGATATATCGCATCGGATGTTAAAGTTATCCGTGTGTTGCCCCATTTTTCTTTCAGATTCATATCGTAAAAATATCGCGATATATCGGTAAGGAATATCGTATCGGATAAAATATCGAAGGAAAATATCGATATTCGATATATCGGAAGTATCGCAACAACCCTATCTACAGCAGCCAGAAAAATTATTCCCCGCCCTTCTGTACACTATATTTTTCAATTTTTCTTACATCGAGCAATCCCTTACGAAGTTGAGATAATTTCCGCCAGGTTCGCTAGTGGTCGTCGGTTTTAAAAAACAGTCTAGCCAACGTTTTTCTGAACTTTTATTACATTTTTGGAATTTTTATACAATTAACGCTCGAGAATAATATAATAATGTGCCATTTTACGTCACGGTAGATGTTAAAAATTGAGATATCATTAATTCCTTTGATGAGTTTACCTACGATCATCATTTTTTTCTCCCTCGTATAACCGCACCCTCGAAGATTTATGAAGGACCTTTTAGACCTGCCCTCTTGTTCCGCTGGCCCTTTTCAAGAACATCTTTATAATTCGGTTATGTTATACCATCCCCCCGGTTCCCAAAGCTTCTTTTGATCCCAGGCGCAAACAAAACAAAAATCGTATTCGAACATACGTTTTGACGTCAGATATAATCCTCTCTTGAACTAAAAATTTTTTTTTTAAATTCGACCCACGCTTTTATTTTCTAATCCGATTATTTTAATTATATCGAATGTTAACAGCTGCCGTGAGTGGCATAATCTCTATTTCAATATTGTACTCTCATTTAAAAAAATTAGATTTAAATATTTTTCTAATTATTGTTATATTTTAATTTTCTCATCATTTTATGGTTAAAAGTTATGTTATTAAGGCGAGTTATTGCCGGAAATTCAAGGTGACAAATTTCCTGTTTTTATCTCTTGTGAAATCTTCATTTTTGAGGAAGGAAATGCGTTAAACGATATAAGTTTCATACTTAATGATTCATTTTGGGAGAAAAAAAAAGTTTTTTATAATTTAATATTTTTTTGTTGACTCAGGCCTAATTTTTATGAGTCATTGTATTATTGAATTACTGGGTTTATTTTGTAAAAAGTCTTCACAATCGAAATAATGAAAGGCATTCTTAAGGCCTTTAAAAGCGTTGAATTGCCTTATCTGCGAGTTAAAAAAGGGAGAAAATGCAAATTCGATTTTGGGATAAATGCACGGGAGTTGATGGCCCCGTTTTTGTGCTCTCTATTTAATTTAATTGTGACGTTTTGAAAAGGAGGCTTTTTCGTGGGGCGGCTTGGGGGGGATCCGCTCTTTTACAATATTTAACAGTTGGGATTTCCCACACCCAATACCCAAGAGTCGAAGGTTTGGGAACAAAAAAAAGTGGGGGTGGCGGAGGCTAAGCCAAAAACGTGGTTACTCGTCGACCCCCACCCGCACAGCGATGGCTGCTCGGCCCCTCCACATTGTCCTAAGGCCCCCCTCGTTTTTAAAAAAAATATCCGACAGATGCGAAAGGCGGACCTCTAGGTATGCAATTTTAATTGCTGGCCTAGGGGAGACATAAAGAGGAGAATAATAGAGAGGTAGAGGGTTGGCTGAAGAGTAATCATCTCTTAGCATCACCTTCTCTCCTGGGCAACTTCTTCATGCCTCTCTTCATTTTGCATACCCCTCTCCCATCCAAAGGATCTCGCCTTTCCCCCTATTAGGACTCCTCTTTTTTCTCTCATTTTTTCTCCCTCCCAGTGTCAAAAGGGTTTAATAATTCCTCCCCAAAATTTTTCCCATCATCAAGTCTTCTAAAATTTTTTTTGTTAATTATATTTTTTTTTATGTTTCAGGTAAGGATTTTCTGACAGAATGTGAGTAATTTTCAAGTATGAAGATTAAAGAAAAAAGGATGAAAAGGTTTGATGGATTGGTTCTAAAATTCAAGATGCCGCAAGAGTGATATGTTGTCATATAATGTGAGAATAAAAGCATACATGACATGCCCGGGACGTAGCACGCTTCTTTTTTTTACCTCCCTTGGCATCTTTGTAGAATCTCAACCCCTCCTTTTTTAACAGACAGTTTTGAGAGAACTACGTGGATGCTTGAGTGTGAAAGCGCGCTTATATAAAAAAAGTATGAAAAGAACGTCCTACGTCGCGGGTTGAATTTCAAACGAACCCCGCGAAGGGCGCACATCCCCTTCTCGAAGAGTTATTCCACGTTTTGTACTCTTTAACGTTATAAAAGGGTGGGGGTTCTGAATTGGTAAGAAACTGCGTGAATTTTCTACATATTTGAGCTCTTTTTTCCTCTGTTGAATCAATCATAAATCGTTCGACTTTCTATTGGCCAAACCTTTAATCTATATTATTTTCTGGTTATCTAAAATTCAACGAGAGTAAGCTATTTCAATGATTAAAACTCGTTTCAAGTTAAATATTTCATTATGGAATCACCATTGAAATATAGGTAATACATAATTAATTAAAGGAAAAAGTTAGAGGTATTTAAAATTAATTTTCCCTCATGCTACTCGCCCTTATTTCGCGAAAACACAAAATCTCGTTTTATTCCGAATAGTCGTTAGGGTGAGGTTAGGGCGAATTGCATTTTCCTATACTAAAATGTTGATCACCCTAAAAGCAACTCGCTCGAATCTAAACCTCAAGCAGTTCCTTTAATTTCACCCTAAATCTACGTTTTAGGGTGAAATTAGGCGATCTGTTTTAAGGTGAGATAAGGGTGAGTTGTGCTTTTAGGCTGCGTGGTATTTCTTCACAAATATTTTATAATAGCGACTACTCGCCCTAAAAAGCAATTCACCCTAACGACAATTGTATAAAATCTAAGCCACCCTAACCAATCTAAACCTCAAGCAGCTCTCTCTAATTTCACCCTAAAATCTACGTTTAGGGTGAAATTAGGGCGATTTGTTTTATGGTGAGATAAGGGTGAGTTGTGCTTTTAAGGCTGCGTGGTATTTCATCACAAATATTTTAAAATAGTGACCTCTAGCCTAATAGCAACTCACCCTAACGGCAATCGGTATAAAGTCCTAACCTCAAGCAGCTCCCTTTAATTTCACTCTAAAATCTACGTTTTATGGTGAAATTAGGGTGATCTGTTTTAGGGTTAGATAAGGGTGAGCTGTGATTTTAGGCTGAGGGATATTTCATCTCAAATATTCTAAGACTACTCGCCCTAAAAGCAACTCACTCTAACGACAATCGGTATAAAAGCTAAACCTCAAGCAGCTCCCTTTAATTTCACCCTAACTACGTTTTAGGGTGAAATTAGGGAGATCTGTTTTAGGGTGAGTTGTGCTTTTAGGCTGAGTGGTATTTCATCACAAATATTTTATGACAGCTCGCCCTAAAAGCAACTCACCCTAACGACAATCGGTATAAAATTATTTAGGGTGAACCTTCTGCGAGCTACACTTATGCCACATTAATCAGGCTTTTTGAGTTAAGGGTGTCTTAAAAAAATCGTGAATTAAAAAAAAGTAAATGGAATCCTATGTTATTAGATAATGCGTTATCTGAGTCTTTTACTATCTTCGCATTCCATCCCAGGTAGTTTTTCTAGCGACTAAAGCGAACCAGTTTCCTAAAAGAGGATGTTTCTTATTTTCTAACCTATCACGCTTTTAAACCTTCGTAAAAGGTCACATTGCCAATCTAATTAATTAAAAACGTCGATGAAAATATATTACGTGAGGGATAATCCTCATATTAAAATCGTGTAATCTGTCTTGTTACATTAATCCGTCTTCTTCTTGTGCTTTCGAACCGCGATCTCGGATTATCTGATCAGAGTCATATTAAGCCCTGACACGTTTATACACCCCGGAACCGGTTAAAAGTGATCCCGACGTGACATTTTTCTACAATCGCATCACCATTTGTTATCTCTTAAGATTTCTCAGAAGTTTTTCCTTCATCAAGATATGCAACCTAACATTAAAAATCGTGTTTTCAGATCTGAAAATTTTGGGTAGATAGTTTTGGAAAAAGTGGGTGTTATGATGAAGACGATAATGTTTTATGAAATTAACCAGACGTTACAACGTTCTTAGAGATTTAAACAAGATTTTCTTTTTAAATTAGAGGCGTATCCATCAAATATCAGATCCCCATCATAAACTCGTCTTACAAAGAGCCTTTTCCCGACGTTAAAAATGAAAATAATAAGATTTCCTTGTAAAAATTGAATTTCGGAGAAATTTTTATCCGATTAAAAATTTAGGTTTCTTGTTATTCCCTCATTATGCGCTCTTTTCCTCAAAAAATATCAGAATTTCACAGAATCTTCTTATCAATGTAATTTTGAAAATGCCAAGAGATTTTTTGAATTTCGAAAAAATTGCGGAGATCTGTCTGCCTAAAGTGTGATGTTCACCAAATTATCGCCAAGCACTAGTTGCATAGGTATAGTAGAATTTTAGTAATCTTCGTTTCCTCTAAAAATAAAGTAGGAAGAAATTTTGGCTGTTCTCGCCCTTTCCGTGTGACCTGGCTGGGCGAAGAATGCATTTTTTCTTCCATGATGCCAAAAGAAGAGAATGATAAAATTGCGCTCTTAGAGGTAGGGTTGATTCGATATGGCCTTCTTTCCGATATTTTATCCGATACGATATTTTTGAAAAATAAATCGGATGAACCGATATATCGGAAGGAAATATCGGATGAACCGAATATCGGAAGGAAAATATCGGATGAACCGATATATCGGAAGGAAAATATCGGATGAACCGAATATCGGAAGGAAAGTTCCGGTTTGAAGAGCTTCCAACGATAACTTCCTCAAGGATACAAAAATTCTTGAGGAAGTTAAACAAAAAAAAAAAAAAAAATTATTTTGAAAATTTTATATCAAGGTAGAAATTCAGTACGGTTAGCCAAAGAGAGGCCGCCCTCGAGCCGGCGAAGTGACTCACATTTCTGCCTAGAAAAATTATTAAGTAAAAAAAATTTTGGAAAATTAAAATTTTAAAAACATGGAAAATTTTTAAATAATTCAAGGAATGTTTAGTGAAAATTTGGTGAAGATCGGACCAACGGTACGCCCACAGCGCTCATTTTAAATCTTTGAACAGTCATATCTCCGCCATTTTGAAAAATTTCGAAAAAAGCTCTCGTCATTTTCAAGATTTCTGTGAAAGGAAGCTTGTGTATAAATTTGGTGAAGATCGGATGAAAATTGCGGCCGTGAAGTGTTCCGGAAAAAGTGGCGACGGACGGCCGGACGGCCGGACGGCCGGCACCACAGACAAAGTCAGGATCGGCAAAGATCACTTATCAGATTTATCCTACGGGGTCTGGAAGACCCTTTTCTAGTAACAGGGGGTCGGAGGGTATCACAGTAACTTCTTGAGGAAGTTAATATCGGATGAACCGATATATCGGAAGGAAAATATCGGATGAAACGATATATCGGAAGGAAAATATCGGATGAACCGATATACCTATCGGAAGGAAAATTTCGGATGAACCGATATATCGGAAGGAAATATCGGAAGGAAAATATCGGATGAACCGATATATCGGAAGGAAAATTTCGGATGAACCGATATATCGGAAGGAAAATATCGGATTAAAAATATCGATATTTCGATATATCGGAAGTATCGCAACAACCCTACTTAAAGTACGTTCCCAACAGGCCCAAACTTGGTATGATCAATCATGAAATCAGAATAATATATTGTAATTAAGGATACGTCAATTTAGAGACAACGTAATTTCCTTGTCCACTTAAGCCGTCAAGACCTGTGTCATTGTTAACTTCCTATCGATTCTAACGAGCCTAAATTAGCCTTTCTTTTTATCAACCTAATTTTCTATTTTCCCACATTTTAAGTAATTTATAAGAAGGTTTAGTTAGAATGGTGTTAGACCGTTCAATAAGTCTAGTCTGGGTCGTATAAATTATTAATAAAATCGAACCTTTTTTTGTAACTTCTGTTCGACCTTTTTTTTAATTGGAAAATTGGCTGGTTTACGTCTATTCTTGGAAAAATTTATTGAGTTAAAAGTGAAATCGTATTCACTTTATTTTTAAATATTGATCTTATGAAAAATAGAACGAAAAAAAGGTGAAAACACGAATAGAATATTAAATTATTCGAGTAAAAATGAGGCGAGAGTGAGGGAGGAAAAAAAAATGATAGTGTTTTATTGCTGAATACATTATTTATTTGTGATAAAAAAAATGCCACTTTAAGAGCGTTGCGGGGAGCTCTGCAGTCGAAAGTTGTAAAAACGAAAAGATAATATATCTCAATAATTTAGAGTCGTAATGAAAGTAGAGTTCCATGAGGGATATCGTGCAAGCATTTGACACGCGCAACCCATAATTGTTGCTACTAATGACTCCTGTGTGTATTTTTATTACTCCATGAAATAGAGAAACTCCAAAAGAAAAAAATGTGCCTCATTTTGAACCGGTGGCTTAATTAGGCTTAATTGCCCATAGCTCAATAAATCAGAGGATGACTCTGAAAAAGTGTGACCCTTAAATAGTTTTCTGAGTGGTGTGTAGTTAACCACTTGGCAGACATTCAAACATGTGCACCTTATGTTTTTCTTCTGTTAACAACTTTTTATTTAAAAAAAATCGATTATCGAGAGAAAAAAGGGTTTATAAAAGTGGGTTACATTTTGCCGAGGCGTGGTGTGAGAGTGGAGGATCGTAAACATTAAAAGGGGGCCCTGAAACGTGCTCAATGCCTCTCGAATGTACTTAGCGTAAATCAACTAACAAAGATTGGCGCAAAGGGGCCTCTCCATGTCGAGAATGTAGCAACTTTATTTTCATATTCACAGAGTTTATAAAGCTTCTTATTACTGATCAACGTCTTTTACACGCTTTTGTTTTCTCATATACTTTGTTAAAATAGAATCTCATTAACTTTAAATTTCTCAGAATAAATGGTTTGTGGGAGAAATGTTTTTTTAAAAAACCCACAGAGTGGCATGTTTGAAATTAATATCAAGAAGGCTCCTTTGAAGTCCACACGTGCCCTAATTTTTCACCCGGGGAGTCATTAAGGCAATGAACTTCGAGAAAAGCCCCGTGTTTACAATGAGGATTCCAAAAAATACAAATCGCCGGCACCCAATTGGAGACTGCCCAATGTAGATTAAGCCCTGAATAAATTTATGTTGTGGTCTGGCCAGAATCCAGATCTAACATCAAGCTCGAAGGCGATAGCAGTTTAAATGATTAAGAGGTCAAGTATGGACGCCTTTTTTTTTTCTCCACCTCTCTCTTCTTTATTTTTTTGATTAAGTCCTAACTCACCGGTAAATTACAGGTGTGGAGAATTAGTGACGCAATCACCGACGTGATAGGGCCTCCTTTCTTGGCCTCCGAAAGGGAACCATCATTGTAGAAGAACCGAAACGAATTTCACAACAATTTATTGGAAGCGTTGTTTCTAATGGTTTTAAAAAGCAGTGCTTCCTGGTTTCTTGGGATGAGTACGGGCAAAATAGGTTGCTGTTTGTTTGGTCCGATTTTCAACGTCCAGGCAAGTCCTCTATTGCCATACTGCACGGTCAGAAGTGGATAAACGTCCTACCTATGATGCGTACAAATTGTACCTCACTTCAGGTACTACTCTTTGCCTCCATCTAGTAGTTAAAAACTTACCCGCCCGTTAAAAAATTTAACCGGCCCGTTAAGTAAAGGGCAAAAATTACCCGCCCGTTAAAAAATTTAACCAGCCCATTAAGTAAAGGGCAAAACTTACCCGCCCGTTAAAAAATTTAACCAGTCCGTTAAGTAAAGGGCAAATCTTAACCGGCCGTTAAAAAAATTAACTGTCCCGTTAAGTTATTTTTTTTCTCAAGTATGGACGGTAATTATTTTCCTCCTCTTAGGCGCAGGCTACAAAAAGGTTGAGAAACAGTGTCCTAGAGCATGCGCAGAACGATTTGGACGTCAGATGACTTCAGATTTGACCAAAAAATCGTTTTGCGCATGCTCCAGGAGTTTTAAACCGTTATAACTGCAGTTTAATATTCCTCTACGGGGTCTAGAGGACCCTTTCCCAAAGACAGGTAGTCAGTATAAACTACTCTTTGAGGAAGTTAAAGGCCCACTCTTGCCGTAAATATGCAAGAAAAAAAAACCTTTTTTAAAATTCAAAAGACCGGTTATTTTTTGTACTTCTGACATCTTTACGCCAGTTTTAAAATTTTCAAAATTTACATTATAAAAGGGGTGAAAAATTTGGGGACGAATGGTTTTCAGGAGTCTAATCTATTCGAGGCGGGAACTTAAATTATGTCGTCCCCGGGGGTGGTACATTCCTCGGTGACATTTTAGCATTGCGAGCCCGATAACCGCATTCCGCATTTCTTGATAAAGAAAAACGAGGGCCCCAACATAAAAAAATTGAATATAAATAAGTTATTTTCAAATCTCGCATGTTGCATGTGAGATGCATTTTTTTTTAAATTTACATAAAGGAAGAGAGGCTCATTGAACGAAGGAAATAATTATCATTATTAGATTAATTTGATAAATATTTGTCCAGATAGCAAGATACATAGGTCATTTTTATCTTCCAGAAGATAAAATGAACATTGAATAAGCTTTTTTTTAGACGATCAACGCTTTATAATATAAAATGTTGCTTAAAAAAATTTATTATTGATTATTTGAGAGTAAATGAAGTATTCAGTTTATTTAGGCTTCCTTTTGGTGACAAGAAGCAAAAATGAGGCTTATTTGAATCTCCCTTGTAAAGATTAGACTTTCGCCCGCGAAGAGGGACAAATTTACAGTTTCCTAATGGGCACTACGGCTCTCCTTAGAATAAAGATGAGGACTGGGCGAGGTTGGGGGAAGAGCCACTTTTCCCTTGAAGATGATTAAAGAGGCCGTTCCCTAAAGAAACTTGTAAATTTTCAATAAAAGTTTTTTCCCTCTTTAATTAAACAAAAAAAAAACCAAAAATATGTTTAAAATAATACTAATTTTGATTTTAAAGACTTTTGTTAATGAAGTAAAACGATATTATGACTTATAATGAAGGTTATTAAAAGCTTTTCGCGTTCGTTAAAAAAAAGTTCACCTTAAAGAAACTTTATAACCGTCATTACAGAGTTTTGCTCGGTGTGGGCCTTGAGAATTGGGCTACCTGAGGAGCACAAAAAGTCCAGTTCCTCCGACAACCTTCTTCTTTGTTAAAAGACCCAACTAAGGGTAAAGAGAACATCTTAAATCATGTCCTCTACCTCCGTCAAGACGTTTGCTACGACATACAGGATTACACCTACCTTTTTTTTATAACGTCTTCCCCCATATAAAGGATACCTACTTTAACGAGGAAAAAATATTTATAAATAAAAAATTGTCTACTTTTTACGACACTTAAGGACATGAGGCGTTAAAGATTAGAACGATATAAATTATAATAGGAAAAATTGCTTAGTCAGTTTGAATAATTGGTCACCTGCGTGAAAGTCGTTCATCATGGTCGCTTAACTACAGAATTATGAATTCCTAGTGAAAAATTTATAGACTGTCAGTTAAGAATTCCAACTGGAGCTCCCTCCGACGGAACTTCAACAACAGCTTCTTTTTTTTCTAGCGACTAGGACGGTTCCCACTGTATTAACGAAGTTAAACAGAGTCGGGCGGGATGACCACTTGTCTCTTACTTAACGGGCCGGTTAAATTTTTTAACGGGCGGTTAAGTTTTGCCCTTTACTTAATGAGCGGGTTAAATTTTTGTCCTTAACTTAACGGGCCGGTTAACTTTGTAACGGGCGGTTAAGTCCCTTTACTTAACGGGCGGCGTTAATTATCGCATTAATAAAATTAAATAAAAAAGGACTCTCGCTA
This sequence comes from Orius insidiosus, assembly GCA_014119065.1. Classification (NCBI taxonomy): domain Eukaryota; kingdom Metazoa; phylum Arthropoda; class Insecta; order Hemiptera; family Anthocoridae; genus Orius; species Orius insidiosus. The sequence goes on from JACGAQ010002423.1 coordinate 16,891, forward strand.
ACGCCTCCATGGTTGGCCACTTAGCCATCTTCCCGTATCACCCAAATTTTGCATAACGCCCCACAGTAGTTCCCAGCGCCCCCAGGCGCCCCCATTGAATCACTGCTCTCGGAGCTTAAAAGCAGTTAGTAACTACAGTTGGAACAAAGCTAATACTATACTACCTAATTTTACCAAATCACCAAATATTTCTTATATAGAATTTTTGAAGAGGTAAAAAAATAGTCCTTTCCGTGTGGGCGAAAAGATTTTTCACCAAAATATGAAGAAAGGAGGGCCACACATTTTTACCCTTACCTTCCACAGCTCTACTAAAAATCGAAAGTGATAGTTGGTGATTCTCGAAAGTGGACTGTATTTTTTTTTATTAAAAGGGGTTCGCAATTGAGTCAAAAAGGAATGAAAATTTCTACTTACGAATACAGCTTCGGCCTCCAACTCGCTCACCTGTCGGGGGAATGAAGGAAAAGAGGAAATGGAAGGAAACCGACGTAGATTTGCTGATGATGGGCCGAATTGCCCTTTTTAGTCTGTCTAAATTTGCAGGACCGATATGCCGAATTTTCACCGATTGTGAAATGACGAGAAACAAAAGAAACGAACTTGTTTCCGATTTGGACAACTTGCAAAAACGATTTAACAATTTTACGAAACGATACGAAACAAAAACGATCTAAACTGTTCGAACGATTCGACGCGACTGAATATAAAAATTAAAATGGAAGCTATCTGCTTATGGACTTTGGTCCTTTTCTTAGACCCTAAGATTAATTTTTTTCAAATATGTAATTGAACATTTAATGCCATCTATTGGCTAACCCTTTAATTGGCGCGAACATCCCCCCGCCCCTGAAGCAACGTCTTCAGACGCCATTAAAAAAAAAACGAATAAGAATTTCTATGTAAAGGACCGAGTCATCAACTCTAGTGACCGAAACAAAAAAATTAAATTAAAAAAAAAAATTAACAGAACCTTTGTTAAACGATTTAAACCCTCAATCGTTTGAAAGAAAAAGAAAATGAGACATTAGCCACGGAAATTGGTAAATCTATGCGGAATCAATCACCGGTATACCAAACTCGACGAGGCGATATCCCAACTCCAAACAAACCAAGAACTAAAGAAACGATAAGAAAACAAAAATCTTTACTGGCTAGGCAGCCTGAAAACCTTTATGGCCGGCCGAACCGACATGACTTCGTCGCGAGACGCACCTTCACGACTCGTACAACACCCAAAACTCCCATTTCATCGATAAATGGTGACAAACATTTCAATTTTTTCGAGCATTGACGACCTGATTTTAACAACAAAAGATCATGTTCAAAAACGATAGACTGCACGACCTTACAGATCGCGAACTCTGCCTGATTCACGTCAGCAGCCTGCATGATCGGATAACTCAATAAACGCCATAAAAACCGAAGAATGAACACTACAACGTTCAACAAACGACTACCTTTTGACACTCGGTTGATGAGATCCACGATCGAGTTCTGCGGCGACCTTGACTCCGCGATTGCTTGCAAAACCACTTTTGCTTCGGGAGGATCCCCTTCGATGTTCGACGGATCGTCCTTGAACGGTAAAGACACACAATATCGTCCAGACGGATCTCGCTGCACAGTCGATGTAAAGTGCTGTTCACAGTCCTCCTCTTCCACTGTGCGTTCCGGTTGAGCCCCGGAAGGAACTTCTTCGATTTTCCAAAACCTTTCAAGTGAAACCTTAAGATCCTCGTTTTCCCCAACACTCAATAGCGCAATCGGATTTATCGGATTTAAACTATCGACTATAGTCTTACCCATAACAACATACCCTAATCGACTATGTATCGCTACCGGTTGATTAATTTTACCCACTATCTTAGTGCCCGTCAACAGATGTGGCACCAATTCGGCACCGATTATGCCATCAACCTCTCTTGGTGTCGCAAATTCCTCATCTGCAAGTTTTAAATGCTTAAGATGATCCAACCGTGACATATCGACTTTAACGACAGGCATCCTATCCACGATTTTATTTATAACAAACGGTTCTAGATCGAATTCACACTCTTCATCAAAACGAGACCTAATTTTTACGAAAGTTTGTCCAACTATTCCACTGGGATTTCCCCCTATTCCTAAAACTGACGACTGTCCTTTCTTAACCGCTAAACCCAACCTATGACAAGCCTTCGTCGTCAAAAAATGACATTGGCTTCCAGAGTCTAACAACAGACGAATTTGGTTTATTTGCTTTTGCGAATCTACCACATTAGCTACTACGGTCGCTAAAAGCACGGTAGTTTCTGGCGTTACTTTCGACTCCCCCAAAGCACATAGCGACGTTGATGAGTTTTCCGAAGCCTTCGCTTCATTTTTCGCTGGAAATTCAAAATGGAGTAACGAATGATGATCTAGCTCACATTTGGTGCATGAAGCTTCCGATTTACAATCCTTGGAATGATGGGCCGATCCTAAACATTTCAGACAAAGCCCCTTCGATTTTATCGATCTAAATCTATCCCAAGGCGATAATTTCAAAAATTGACGACAACTCGTGATCAAATGGTTCGCCTTTCCACAGTGGTCGCAACGACTAAGGACCGATTCTGATTCGTTATCAACGACTAACACATGCGCAACCCTTGCTGGCTTCTTTCCCTCACCTGAAAAAGACGCCTGATCCCTTGCTCTAAGCATTTGCAATTGTTTTTCGGCAAAGGAAACTAAATCTGTGAACGTAGGTTCATCTTTATCCCTCATGGACGACTCGAACTCCCTTCTGGACATAGGGTCAATGACCTTCAGTCCTTGATAAAGAAAAACCTTACCGACCAAATCTTCCAGATTCAATCGCTTCAATGCGGCGACTGACGCACAGAATACGTCTAAAAACAATTCCAGGTTCTCCTTGGACTCGACCTTAAGTGGGGAAAAATTTAAAATTTTCTCAACGTACCTATCACAGACCGCACGCGAATCCGCATATCTCGACCAAATCAAATCCTTTATCACTTTGTAGTTCTCCCCTGTGGGCCCGATTTGGCTGCACATTTTTAAGGCAGAACCAGTCAGATGAGAAACCAAAAATGAGACCTTGTGTAAATCCGACAACGACTTGTTGTTATGGATCAGCGATTCAAACAGCTGTGAAAACACCGGCCAATCATCCTGTTCCCCCGAAAAGGGCTTGATTTGGAGTTTTCCTAACAAAAACTTGGCATCTACGAGCGGTTCCGACTCAACTTTCACACTCGTCGACTCCTGCGACTTAGTGGTCTCCGAGCCACCTATCAATTTATATAATTTTGCGACATAATATATGCAATCCATCATATCACCTATATCAACAAATTGAGGATCAAAATTCGAATCAAGTTCAAGTCTAAGTCGGTTGTATTTCATCTCATACTCTTTAAATTCATTAACCGTCTCCTCACAACCCGGAAACATCAATTTAAATGATTTGACATCTTTTGACTCAGGTTTGGAAACATCTACTATTTTCTTGGCATAATCATAACACCTTTGTAAACGACTAACAACTGCTCTCGTTTTTTCAGGACGATTTTTACCTCGATTTCTGCCATAATACGAATGAATGCAACCCAAACAATTGAAATTCCAAATCGTCAAAAAAAGGTCTAATTAAATGAAAATTAAAAAAAAGAAAGACTGATAAATTTCTAAAGGATTAACACGACGCGTAAGTGATGACTCACTCCTTTTACAAAAGATTAGGGGATCTGAAAATTCAGGCTCGAACCACGACCGACAAAAACTTGAATTTCATGAAAATGCAAGCTCAATCCGAACCCGGTAGGACCAAAAATGGTGATTCTCGAAAGTGGACTGTATTTTTTTTTATTAAAAGGGGTTCGCAATTGAGTCAAAAAGGAATGAAAATTTCTACTTACGAATACAGCTTCGGCCTCCAACTCGCTCACCTGTCGGGGGAATGAAGGAAAAGAGGAAATGGAAGGAAACCGACGTAGATTTGCTGATGATGGGCCGAATTGCCCTTTTTAGTCTGTCTAAATTTGCAGGACCGATATGCCGAATTTTCACCGATTGTGAAATGACGAGAAACAAAAGAAACGAACTTGTTTCCGATTTGGACAACTTGCAAAAACGATTTAACAATTTTACGAAACGATACGAAACAAACGATCTAAACTGTTCGAACGATTCGACGCGACTGAATATAAAAATTAAAATGGAAGCTATCTGCTTATGGACTTTGGTCCTTTTCTTAGACCCTAAGATTAATTTTTTTCAAATATGTAATTGAACATTTAATGCCATCTATTGGCTAACCCTTTAATTGGCGCGAACAATAGTTATAAAAAAGGCGTTTTGGAAAGCCTTTTTTTTTAGCCTCCAGGATGTAAAATTAGAATGATTTGTTTTAAGATGTTTATCCGGCTTTCACCAATTTACAAAAAACCTACCTTCGAGGGTCGATTAAGCTATAGAATTACCCCGAATGTTAATTAACAGGAAGCGAAATTAAGTCATTATGTGTTAAATAAGTTCTTAATTGGTCGAAAAACGGAAGGTGATACATCTGGCCCTCTGGCTTCTCCCCATCGATGAAGTTATTTTAATAATTCGTTCACATGTATGAGTTTTCACACCGCCGAAGACTATTCTCACGAAACTGTTTTAATTATAGACGAAAAAAATTCCTTTCCCCACTGTAAACATTGTTATCGGGTGCGAATTAAATTAGGCGAGGTTAACGAGGATGCAAAACACGTAGCAAAGGGTGGATTTTTATTGTCAAGGGAAATGTTTCTTAAAAAGGGAGGGCCCTTTTTCTTCTTTAAACTTAAGAATTGATTTCTATAACTAATCAATAAGTTTACGTAAATCTTATGCGTCTGGTATGAAAATGGGGAAGGCAGACGTGATCGGACTCTTTACGCCCTCATCTAAGGATTAAGGGTGGTTCAAAAGGAAACAACGGCTCGAGATTAGTTATAAATAAAGGGTTGAGTTTTAAAATTCAGAAGAAAAAGTTGTGTAAAGAAAAGAAAAAAAAAAGACGTGACGAATAACACCTTGGATTTTCTCAGATAAGATTCTTAAAAAATATATTAAAAAACTTAAGTGTTTCTCTTAAAAAAGTTTAGTTCGTTTCTTTAGAATGGGAAATTCTTTGGTAAATTAGGCCGAACAAATTGGATAATTGGAAATTTTTTAAGGTAAACAGGTCGACGTGGGAAAAGGATTCCGTGACCCTTGAAGTACCCTATAATCCATAACATCGCTGGACCTTCCATAGGAAAGTAAAATGTCTTCATCCTTAAATCACACGTTCCTAAGAAGGGGGAGATGTTATTTTGTCTCTTGATAGCCCTCGTAACTTCATCTCTATGATGATAGTTTAGTCGAAAATTTACGGTCAACAGCTGTACCTGCCTTCCAAAATAAACACTCGAAAAACTATCTCTTCCGTTTATTTCTGAGATGGATATTTTTGGTGAAGTGATAAAAAAATGATTTTGATTGGTGGCATTGAAATGACAGGGATTTCCTCAAGGGAGCGTGTTAAACAATGAAAAGTTTAACTTGGGTAGGTGATGGATCTATGCGGCTCCGTTGTAGACGGTGATTGAGATTAACGTTGACACACTGCGGATGGGATTGCCGTCCTATTTTTCCCCTTAGGGTAGGGGTTCCTATACGGTTGACAGTTGCGTTCGGGAACCCCACCGACCCCTGGCATCTCCGATTACAAAACCGTAACAGATTCTGATCGATAAGAACAGATGCAATTGCACACCCGGGATATGTTTACAATTACAATTCCACCCTGTCGAAAATTCAGCGTCGAGGGGGAAACAGGTTGTACATTCAAAATTTAAGTTCAATTTCCGAGAAAAAAATGGCAAATTGAATGGATTAGTTGTTTTCCTTGGAAGGCCGAGATCTTAAGATAGCCGGAGCACCTGCGGACAGATTTGAGCGAAAGGTACAGGAGAGGGAGAAAAGGCTATTTGTTGAGGTTCCCGACTGTACCCGCGACTCCGGCGGCAAAAAAGGTGGACCCCCCACCAATAGGGAATCATGTGGGAAGACTCGTTATACCGAAGAACGACCTTCTTCACTTAACAAGTCCGAATTTTTTTTAAACCATGTAGAAACTTTCGGAGGGAGGAACAACGTTTACCTGCGGCTATGGAAATACAAGAACATAACAACGGGAAGTTTACAAGGTGGCTCCGTCTCGCTACGCCCCGAAACCTATAACTCATACGCACACGTCAGAAAACTTGTTAAGAGAAAAACTCTGTTTGTTTTTATTGCCTCCTTTCGCCCTAGGTTAAAATATAAAATCAAGACTGGTCATTAACTCTTTTAATTATTTATACTTCACTCGAAATGTTTAGACAGCTGTATATTAGATTAAATTATGTCTATTTTATCTTGAGAAAATAATTTTAGTTTATGACTTGTACAAAAACTTGATTCATTTCAACTTTTGATTGCTCAATTTCACCTCTGAAGATAAAACCTATTGAATTTCATAAACGTCAAGTTCATTCTTCAGGAAGATATACCGAGAAAAGCCATTTATATCCCTGATAAACGCCAAATTTACCTTTAAGTAGGGCCCGTTTTCCCGGAGTTTCATCCTGTACTGCATTTTCTTGATTTTCTCATTCTTTCAGCGCGGAAACACTCTGTTTTTGGCGATTCCGCAAACGCACTTTAGTTGTTAATTTTTTATTTCTTTGGTAACCCAGAGATCGCAGGTTCAAATCCCGCTGGGCCATCCTTTTTTTCGACTGTTTTCCCCTTTCTTACTTGGTTTAATATTTAAGAACCTTTAGAACTGATGATAATTTTAGTGATAATCACATACACCATGTAATTTAAAAATCATTGTAAAAAAAAGATTCTTTTAAAAACTTGTGAACAATAGGTTTTTGAGAATTAGACTTAAATACAAAGCCATTGTGATCATTGTTTTAACGTCATTTTCTCTCCTCGTATTAGCATTAATCTTAAATTTAAATGTTTCCCACAGATGACACACCGCAAAAAAAGGGAGTTTTCTTCGAACGTCGGCTTCGTAATTAGAAAGTCCTATTTCGGTAGAAAAAAAAATGATCAGCAATTAAAACAAAAAAAAAAAAACTGGGCGTTTGACAGGAAATTCGGGATAAAAAAGACTTAAGTTCCGTGACCGGAAAAGAATTCCTTTAAATATCCCTCTTTAATTAACGTTTACATTGTTTACATTTTCTAACAAGAAAATAACACTGTTTTTTATTTTATTTTTTCTAGGTAATTATAAAATGTTGAGGAGTTGGGAAAACAAAAATATATGGTCAACAGTAGAACAGTGGATTTTTAAATTCATTAAAGAAGTTATTGTTTTACCCTCCACATCGGTTTTTTTGGGGTCTTTTGGGGTTTTTTGGGGTCCCATAAGATCAGTTCGATTATAGATCCATACCGATCTCAAGTTTGTATGCGGTTTCGGCCTGACGGACATTTTTTTTCCGGAACATTTTACGGCTAGAACGTGCAGGAGATATTTCATAACTCCACCCCTTGCGAGAGGGACATCCCATCGGAGGTGTTGTGGTGTGAGAACCGTTGATCTTTTAGGGAGACTTCTTCGATAGAATCAATAGCGAATAGTTCTCCATCTTCAAATATGGGATTTTAAGTTAAAAATAAAATGGAAAAGTTTTAAATATTTGAAAGAGATCCAGATTTTTTTTTATTTGAGTAAATAAGGAAAAGTACCTACTAAAACGTCGGTTCTATATTTTTAAGTCTTTTTTATTTGTGATTTTTCCAGTGGCAATTTTCTCTACGTAGGATTGGAGTATGCGGTTAGGTAAATAGCTCCCGGTTCTAAAAGTTTACATTCGTGTGTCTGCGACGGGAAGAGGGGTCGACTACATCACCGTGTCATCTCTTTCAAAACCAATAATAGCCTCGCCTCAGGGCGGACAAGGTTTAATTACAAAATTTTCTCTCCCGTCTCTACATGCCGCTCTTTTGAAACGGGCTATCGGCTCACTTTTTATCCCAAGAGATTTTTTTTAAAAAGCCTTTTTTTCTCCTGTCTCTCTCTCCTTTTTTTACAATAAAGGCATTATACCGTGGACGTTGAGGTTCTCGTCGCACTGATAGAGTCATCAGATTTAACACGCCAAGTCGACGGGTATAGTTCCCACACTGTCTCACGGTTTCCCCTCTTTTTTTTACGTCTCAATTTTCTCCGTCATGACAATAAAATCGATTTCATTTCACTTCATTTGCAACTTCTTAACAATAATTTAAATAAATTATTCCTATTTTTTATTTAAAAAAAGTACTAATTGTTTTTACAAGATAAGCTTTTGAACAAGAATATAAAGTGACGTTTCATACGTAGGAGGACCTGAAAAGTTGCACATTTATTCTTGTTTATGTTTATAGAACCTTTGAAAAAACATTTACTAATTACATTTAAAACAAACGGCTTGATAGAAACAAAATTGTAAATCTCTTTCCCATTTGCAATATACAAAATTTAAAATTGCGAATAAAATATCCCTTCGAAGCTACTCTGCTCTGGGATTTATCGATTATGTAAATTGACGACGTTAATATTGGAAAAACATATTATTTCAATAAAAGGTTTTAAAAAAGTCGTTGTTTTTATAAATTTTTAAAATTCGTGGACTTTTAAACACGGTATGGTTTTTAGAAAATTTATGTTTCAAACGTGAAAAAATAATGTTTGAATTTTTATAGTTAAGCTTAAATTATTTAGAAGGAAAAGCGTTTAAATTTGGACGCAGAGTGATGAAATAAAATTAAAGTTGGATCGTGCAATTTTACTTGAATTATCAGCCGAATGAACTGTTGTGAAAAATAGTGTTGTGGGTAATAAATTAAAAAGTATGGTTTATCAGCCGAATGTACTGTTGTGAAAAATAGTGTTGTGGGCAATAAATTAAAAAGTATTGGTATATCAGCCGAATGAACTGTTGTGAAAAATAGTGTTGTGGGTAATAAATTAAAAAGTACTGGTTTATCAGCCGAATGAACTGTTGTGAAAAATAGTGTTGTGGTAATAAATTAAAACTGGTTTATCAGCCGAATGAACTGTTGTGAAAAATAGTGTTGTGGGCAATAATTAAAAAGTACTGGTTTATCAGCCGAATGAACTGTTGAGAAAAATAGTGTTGTGGGTAATAAATTAAAAAGTACTGGTTTTTCAGCCGAATGAACTGTTGTGAAAAAGTGTTGTGTTATATAAAATTAAAAAGTACTGGTTTTTCAGCCGAATGAACTGTTGTGAAAATAGTGTTGTGGGTAATAAATTAAAATGTGCTGGTTTATCAGCCGAATGAACTGTTGTGAAAATAGTGTTGTGGGTAATAAATTAAAAGTACTGGTTTGAAGACTTTCCAACGAAACTTCCTTAAACAGAAGTGACAATTTAGGAGGGGAAGTATAACATAGGGGGAAGTATAACGGAGGGGAAGTATAAGGAACGAAAGTATAACGAAGGGGAATGTATAAGGGGAAAGTATGAATGACTAACAAAATAATTAGTCCAGCCTTTTTTTTGAATGTTGAAAATTAATTTCTTTTTTTTCTGTTTTAGGTAAGGAGCTTTAAGGAAACGAATTTTTAAAAACCCAGGGAGGTAAGAGAGTATGAAAGGTGGGGATTTGTCTGGAGGGTCTATAACGGGTTTTTCATCGCACTCGATACGTTCCTCAATGATTACAGGAGATTTAAAATGTCTATCAAACCCGAAGATCGTATACTAAAATAATGACCCTGCGGTAGCAGGGACTAAAAGGTAGATTTCTTTTCATGATTAAATTAATATGTATAAACACAAAATATATATTATGTTATAAAATGATGATATAAGAAAAATTGCGCCACTGAGCCCCTAGAAAAACATCTGATAATTTTATTAATAAAATATTTAATAATTTCCCGGTATAAATTCAAATTTTTTTTAAAGTTTAGCTAGTTCAATATTTTGCGCCTGGCTCGTCCAAACCTGCTTTAATTAATTTTTTACACGCCCTCGCAGAGGTCTTAAAGTTTTTTTTTGCAAAAGGACTAGGATTTCAATAGAAATGCCAATTTGTCTTTTAAGCCCTAAGTAAAGTAGGTGAATCGCTGGTCCGATTTCAGCCATTAACGAACTCGTCCGAGCTATTGAGATAAAAGCTCTAAATACCGGATATCGTCACCCTCACATTAAAATTGCTCCAGTTATCGTGCTAATATATATATATATATATATAAACTTTTCAACTGAGGATGGTTTTGGGGTCCAGGAGGTATGAAACGAAAACGTATAGAAAATTTTTTGAATCTGCGACTACTTGGTACATTACAATAGGTAGATTTTTGAAGAAAAGAAATCTACCTAAAAGGCCCAAAATCCAATATTTCAAAAATAATTGTCAAGATTCTTCAAAAAATATAATTTTTCGCCAGGGAAAATAAGCATCTTTAAATTAAAAAGGACTGGCTTTTCGGTGGGGATAACGGTTTATTAACAGTTAGAATATTATAATAAGTTAGAAGTAATGCTTCATATAAAGGTATATCACGGAGGGGAGAAAAACATGACAGGCACGTCCGAATCTAAAGGCTCCAAATTACAGCGTCTTTCAGGTATAAGTAGCCCCCGGGTGGTTACTGACACCCGCCATAAATCCATGTTCATTCTAAAATACAAATAAATTAGTTTCGTTCGGCGGAGGACCAGAGTGGGTGAGGTTTTGGATTGAGACATTATACAGGAGAGTGATTACTCACATCCTCTGATCCTGCCTCCAAGATAACCTTGCCCAGACCTGTAATTTTAACCGCTCGTGAGTTGCCCCCTCTCCGAAAAAATTTTTTTTTTCTCTTTTTAGTTTCTTGACTCTGATTTAGCCATCACTCCGAGCCGTTATTACACCGATTTTTTGACTTGGATTTTTAACAATACCTAATTACTCACGACGCTCCGTAATTTAGGGTCCCCCCAAACTTGTTATATCTAAATCAGGCTCTATTAAACCCGTAAGTGAAAATAACTCGATATAAAATTCTTTTCTCTCAATTAATTTAATAGCGGCGAAATATTTAATTGCTTTTTATTTTCCCTCGAATAGCCCCTAGTCTTTGATAATTGCGTCTTAATTTATGAACGATAATAGGTGAAGCCCAATTAGGAACTTAAAGAACATGTTCATTTACGCGAAAATCGATTGGCATTTGGGCCGTGAATATTTTGAAAATTGTTTTCCCGTTCCTTTCGGTAATAGTTTCTAATTTTCTGATCCCCTAAGTAGATTTCCTTTAAAGTAATATAAATGGCTGTTAAACTCTTATAAGGTTTCAACTTGTTAGCTGTTGGGCGACGTAAAAAATTTTTTTAAACAATATAAATGGAAAATAAAGTATAAAAACTCGACAAGGAATCTCGCTCTGAAACTCAGGCCGACGTCAATAAATAATGTGAAGGGTGTTAAGAGTTTGACAGTAGAGAGCCTAACCAAACAAAGCTTTTTCACACATCAGAAGAGAGAAAAAAAGTTTGCGATAAAAAAAAAGGCAGCATTGATCAAGTCTCAAGAAGTTACCCGCTGATAAAGGACGACGGAAACCTCAAATAAACCTTAAGTTTTTCGCGTGTAAAAACATTTCTGATGAAAAGTTTCGCACGCGGTCGGAAAAATCATTGTCTGTTTTTCCTTTCGTAACTTCGGCTTTTAATTAGTTTTCTCAAGTATGGAAGCCTCTTTGAGATTGACCAATTTATAATCGCGGGAAATATGCGTTATAATTTATCGCTTTACAGCTTTTAAGCCCTCTTTAGAAAGTTTTAAACAATAATAATTTTTAAGTCTTTTTAAAACTTTTATTAAAAAAACCTCTTCTTTCTAGAACTCTTAAAGAAAGAATCCTTTTTTATATACATATCTCCAATTTATTTTACTAATCGATAATAAAACGTACGCTAAACAAATGATTAGTGAATCGACTAGATTCTCCGACATATCGGATGAACCGATATATCGGATGGAAAATATCAAAATATCGGATGAACCGATATATCGGAAGGAAAATATCGGATGAACCGACGTATCGGAAGGAAATATCGCAAATATCGGAAGGAGAATATCGGGATAATTCCGAAATATCGTGATATATCGCGAAATATCGCATCGGATCTTAACAGATATCCGTGTGTTGCCCCATTTTTCTTTCGGATTCATATCGTAAAAATATCGCGATATATCGGTAAGGAATATCGTATCGGATAAAATTTTGGAAGGAAAATATCGGATGAACCGACATATCGGAAGGAAAATATCGGGTTGTTGCAATACTTCCGATATTTGTACCGATATTTTCCTTCCGATATATCGGTTCATCCGATATTTTCCTTCCGATATATCGGTTCATCCGATATTTTCCTTCCGATATATCGGTTATCCGACATTTTCCTTCCGATATATCGGTTCATCCGACCTTTTCCTCCGATATATCGGTTCATCCGACATTTTCCTTCCGATATATCGGTTCATCCGACATTTTCCTTCCGATATATCGGTTCATCCGACATTTACCTTCCGATATATCGGTTTATCCGACATTTTCCTTCCGATATATCGGTTCATCCGACATTTACCTTCCGATATATCGGTTTATCCGACATTTTCCTTCCGATATATCGGTTCATCCGACATTTACCTTCCGATATATCGGTTTATCCGACATTTTCCTTCCGATATATCGGTTTATCCGACATTTTCCTTCCGATATATCGGTTCATCCGACATTTTCCTTCCGATATATCGGTTCATCCGACATTTTCCTATCGATATATCGGTTCATCCGACATTTTCCTTCCGATATATCGGTTCATCCCACATTTTCCTTCCGATATATCGGTTCAAGGGATATTCGGATAAAATATCGAATCAACCCTAGAATCGAGTTCCCCAATGATAATCGCCGTTTCATTAACTGAGAATGGTTTAAAGGCGTTATCGTCAATCAGTGAAGTTGTTGCCTTAATCGTCCCTAAACTGTAGAAAATCCGAGTTTTTATTTCGTTCCTCTCGAGAATTCCAGTATGTTAGTCTTGGTAATTAGCCCTGCAATAAATAAAGGCAGGTAGAAGAAGGCGAAGGGGTTTGGCGGCGTGGAGGGAGAAGAGCTGTCCTTATAAATCGTGAAAGAGGACAAAGATAAGGTATTTAAATTGAGAGCCAATGGAAGCGTCGTGATTCATTTGTGTCAGCGGCTGATCTCCTGGCTTAATTAAACCTCTCTCGAGATGATATCGAGGTCGGGCTAAATGCCACCTAATTGGCAGGGGCTCGCTCAATCCGATTAATTGATTACTAAAGGTTCCCGTCGATGCATGAAAGGAACCCTCGCGTGTAAACAAAAAAAAACCGCCGTCGCCCTTTTCGGTGGAACAAAAACAAAATCCGTCGTCTTTCTAGTCCAGAACCTTAAGTGCACTCCATTGTTTTTGTTAGGAAAAGACAAATATCCAAGTCGGTAAATCTTTTCTATCAATACGGGCTTGAGGGGGTGAATCCGTTGTGACTTTTTCAACCCCAAAATCAAACATTCCTCCCTTCAAAATAACCGTAATATTCTACATTTTATTTAGCTTGTAAGTTTTCCTGACTTGAATATTTTATCATCTAAAAAATTTATTTACGATGTTATACTCCGTCTAGTAATAAAATTGTCATTTGAGTCCGCCGAGAGAGAGAGAGAAAAAAGTGCTTTTACTTGTGCTCACATTAAGCCTATATTCCGCATGTTTACGAGTTCGGCGTGAGGTGAATATTTCTTTTTTTTTGTTTTTCCCTTATTTTAAGCAGAAGACAAATAAATGGCTTTGTGCGTGGCACAGTATAATGCATAATATAAAACGTCAGAAGAGAAAACAAGTCAGAATTATGATATCCCCCTTGGAAATGGATACGGTTGGAAGATAAAAGGCCGTTTTAGTACCGGTAAAGGGAAAGAATAACAAGCTTCGCTATAAACAATAGGCCGGTAAGATTCGAAATGGTCGAAGGTATAGCGGGAAAAATAATAAATAAGGATAGAAAGTAAAGGGTTGCCGATAAAGCTTGTAGAAGCGCACATAAGTAGAGTGCGAGATAAGGGAGAGGGCAATCTGTAATGGAGGTTAAGAGTTCAATAGGGCCTTTACAAGCGGAGGGTAGGACCATAAATAAGGAGAATTCATTGTGGAAAAGGGAGTCGGTCATTCCAATCACGGAACATCTATAAATATCCCTTTTCCACGGTTATATTGCCACATTCCTGACTCGCGGGCTCCTTGTTTAAACTTGACATCTTCAGGGAAGACTAAAAAAATTTTAAACGAAAAGTATGACGTTCATCAGGTGTCAAAAAGTTAATCCCTTATCCAAAGTTACGAGAATTTAATTGGAAGAGGAAAGTATGAAAACAGTTTTCAAAAGATGACACAACCAAATAAACGTCCAAATAGTTGTGACACTTGACAGGGTGAGGATAAAGGGGGTGAGTTCATCAGGGTAACAAAGTTTGTTCGACGGCCTTCTGAACGCGGGTGAAGAGCGAAGGGTTCCTTTAAGTTTGTATGTGATAGAAAAGGGGGATAAAGTTTGTAAACTGCGAAGCATAACTGCTACAAAGGATCGGTACATTATTTGATTACTTCCTTTCTCTACGTGAATCCTTTTACCCACGATCGATCGCGACTGTCAATTAGTCACCCAAAACGGGTGAAAGGGCGCCAAAAAAACGCACAAGTTCAAAGGTCCTTGAATTAATTCCCAACGCCATAAATCTTCCATCGATCACGACTACTTAAATTTCATTCGCAGTGGAGAGGGATGACGCGACTATTCGGAGTTTGACAAGGCGGCTCCTTTCGACACTCAAGTCCCTAATCTCGTCATTACAAATTTTCGCCTGCTCATCTCCAAGGAGAGGCCATTGTTTCTCAAAAAGATAGTGGTCGAGAGCTTTTCCCAAATTATCCTTGACAAAAGTTTAAGGCTTTTTGAACAAATGCAAATTACATGATAAGAAGGTGAAGTTTGCATGGTGTAACGTTTGCTGTTGTCGATAAATGTTTAATCTTCAAGTCAACTCCTGGTAAACACAAGCCGTCTATCACGTCAGAGACTTGCATTATTAACGTGTTTCGGCTCATTATTCAACCCGTTGAGGCGAATCCATACGACAGAGAGAATGTCAATGGAGATGTCCTGATTCCCCGCACTAAATTTCGTATCTAAATAGGGACGGAAACAATTTATATTGAAGCTACATGTTTTCCCGACAAGTTTCGTCCGAGGGGGGTGTCTTTGATGTCTGAAAAGGAAGGGGCGTTCCACACTAGGTCCCTTTAATTAAAGGAGAATCTCAAAGAGGAGAAACGACAAGAGACCAATTCCTTCGAGTCTCTAGTCTTTAACACGCTACTGCTCTGATTTGCATCCACCAATCCGGGGCCTCCTCTTGAATACAAATAGCCGCTACTCCGGTCAACCTCTGAAAGGTATAACCGATAAAACATCCGGAGAGGAAGACACAAAAACAAACGGTAGATTAAAACTTTTTTTAAAGCCCTCATTTGCATATAAGGCAATCACGTACGGCTTTTTTAAAGTCTTCCCTCTAAATTAAGGTCTATTTAACAGAAAGAAAATTTGATTTACATTTAAATTTTTATTGCGTATTCCGCAAAATTATTGATTTTACAATTAAACAATAATAGAGGAAAAAATGACTGTGATAACGGGTATCTCACGACGCGTTTCGGCTTAAAAAGCCTCGTCAGGTGAGCTATTCCCTCTATCTTTCACTGTGAACCTATCTCCGAGAGATTTAGTGGATATAGCGGGATGCTGGAAAAAATCAGATAACTAACAATTTAAATGTAAATGTAAAAGTAATGCCTTGGCAGCAAATCTGGTGAGTGGCTCTATCTCTTAGAGAACGGTGGCGGCGGTGTTTGTTTCCAGCTTCCCGCTGTATCCACTAAATCTCTCGGAGATAGGTTCACAGTGATAGAGGGAATAGCGAGGCTTTTTAAGCCGAAACGCGTCGTGAGATACGCGTTATCACAGTCATTTCTTGCTCTATTATTGGTTAATTGTTTGATAAGAAAATTTGATTCAGAAAAATATTCATTCATGAGGTCTAAGCAAATCTTCCTCATCCTAAAATCAAAAGCTCATGATGATACTCTGTTTTATCTGTTTCCCAGAACGTGACGGAGGAACATCTTTTGTTTTCATGTATTCAAATGTTAAACTCTGTTATGAACGGGCGGGTTTGAAAAAAACGTGATACGCGGACGAATCGGGGGTAAACAAGTTAATCCAGTTACTGTCCGGGAGGGTAGAACGAGTGACAAAGTCTTATCGGCACTCTCTCCGAGAACGGTCCAAATTGAATTACAAGTCTTATTATCAAGACTTTTCACCCTCTCTCATGAGGAGAGACAATGCCTGCGTCGAACAGGCGAATACGAAAGACAACAAATCTTATTAATTAAAGAACTGTACCTCCCTTACGTAGATGATATCATTCGGATAACGAATGGGAGAAGAAATGCCCTCCGAAAACAATTCAACGGCGAGGGGGGATAATTGATGCCAATTAAAGTGGGAAGGCTTTACTTCTCTTGGGATTCAACCCCATCTTTAGTTCTTTTTAGGGGGTACTTGAAGCAAATATTTGAGCTGGCTTATCATTTAAAACAACTACCTTCGACAAAAAAGGGAAAAATGAACTCTTAGCTTTTATAGTGTCTTCCTTTAAAACGACGTTTTTTGTTATTCAATTTTAAAAGACTATAAACAATTTTTTTAATTATTGCCTCTTCCAATGAAATTACTTCTTTGACGATGACCTATGGCGGATCGCCGGATGTTGCTATTGCGAAGTTCCGGGGTCGAACCGGTCGGCCATCTTGATTGGGAATTACTCGAACAGGAGTGAGTTCGAGTCGAGTTATTAAATTATTAGCGTGCCTACTGAGCCGAAAGTATTGAGGTGGATAAATAGGTTTGACTCACGCTTATTCGATTCATCGTTCGATTCGTAGCCTTCTCCTATACACTAATAGTCGAGCAATTCAATTTAAGTCCTCTATGGCTCAGAGAGATTTTTAACTCCGTTTAAACCCCCGTTAATTTAATCAACGAAAATTGATCCTAAAAATCTATGAAGAATTTTACCATTAGTTGAAGGATTTAAGGAAGTAAAATAAAACATTTATATTAAGCTCTTTGAGGAAGTAAATTTGGTATAACTTATGCATTCAAAGGAGGGACGGAGAAGCCTCTGTCACCTTTAGTCCGGAACCTAATTTGGTAAGCGAATTTCCGTGTAGTACTCGCACGGGTGTGAAAGTAGGTCTTTGTGTTGTAAATTCGTTCGTCAAAGGTCTACGACATCCTAATTTTCGGAAAAAAAGAACGTTTTTTTCAAACGCGGGCGAAATAAAAGGCCTAAACGTCGCTCTAACCGAGAATCCATGCTTTTACGACCTGCATAAAATCCGTCATTCCGATCAGGGGGAAAAAACGTTTTCCCATTGATATAAGAGGCTGATTGAACCATATAAAATGCCGTAAAAAAAGAACAAAGCAATTATTCCCACATTTATACAGTCTGTTTCAGATTCATTTTTATCAGGGGTTCTAAAAATAAGTTAGCAACATATTTTACACGAGTGACAGGAACGGTTAGCTACACGTCAAGGTGGAAATGTCTTTTTGATATGTTTTATGAAGGGTTTAGTTCTAATTTTTTTAGTCGTTTTAAATATTTTTAAACTATTAATATTTTATTAATAAAAAAAAATTAATTAGAATATCGTGTTAGAATTAAAGAAGGTAAAAAATGGATTCAAAATGGGTTAAAAACCCGATAAAAAGGGATAAACGAGTTAAAAAGAGGGACAACTAGCTAAGAAGGTATAAAACGAGTTAAAAATAAGGTTGAAACGCGATAAAACCATAAACAAGGGGAAAACTAGTTAAAGAAGGTATAAAACGGTTAAAACCCGATAAAAGGGATAAACCAGTTAAAAGATAGTTAAAAAGGTATAAAACGAGTTAAAAATAAAGTTAAACCCGATAAAAGGGATAAAACCAGTTAAAAAGGGAGAGAACTGTTAAAAAAAAGGTATAAAACTAGTTAAAGAAGGGCTAAACCGATAAAAGAGATAAACCAGTTAACAAGAGGGACAAATAGTTAAAGGTGTCAGATTATAGGTCATTGAACAATGAACTTATTAGAGTAAGTATTAGAATCAATAAAATTTAATATTATACTATAAATATTTTAAGTTTCTAATTTTTTTAAATATTTTAGTTCTAATAGTCATGGATGGCTTGGAGCGCTAGTCTCGCACGGAAACGGGTAGCTCAAGAAACACCTTTGATCCCTTGGTTTCTTAGAGAAATGTGTAGCCAAACTGAAAAATAGAATAATTTCTTCATAATAAAATGGATCCGGTTTTAACATATGGCTTGTAATTAGGTTATTCTCCTTAATGTAATTACGAAAATCCTCCCCACATAATCCTAATGTGTTTGGGGTGCTAATAAACGTCATTTATTCCACTTAAATTCTCTAAGAGGCCATCAAAAGTATTTTTAAACAAAATTTCCAAAATAATAAACTGTGTACAGAATGACAGGTGACAAAATGTCGAGTTTGTCCCGGGGATTTATCAATTTATACTCGGGCACTTTTAGGAGGGAGGCCTCGTGTTAAAATCGTCCCCTTTTAGTAACAATGCAAATTCAAAGGATCATTAATAATTTCCTTGGTTAAAATCCCCGTTTTCACAAACGGGCAATTAGTAATGCTTTTAATATGAAAAGTTCAGGATTGTTTTTAACAATTATTTATATTTTTTAGATTTTTATTATGTTAGGAAAAGCTTTTACAAAGAAGTTGAGATTTTTTTATGGTATAAAAAACGAGAGCTTTCATGATATCTCGTTTAATGGCTGCTTTGATATTCATAGTTTTTTTGGTAGCCTGAGCTTATAAAAAAACAACGGAGGCTCGAATCGTCCGCTTAGGCCTCCGTGAAAATTATCCTCTCCCGGCTTTTCTTCAAGGCGGCTCCTTTTTTCCTCTCTTTTTCCCCTCCCGTCAAGATCTCTTAACTGCTTTTTAATGTGAGGATCGTCCCGCAATTAGAAAGCCTCCTGTTTCCTCTGGAGGTGTTCCTTTTTCTTCAAACTCTCCCCCATTTTATCGTATATCAATTATCATATTTCGTCGAGTCGTTAACGGATGCATTCCTTAGCCGAAATGGTAGAACCCCTTTGAATTCCGTCGACTTCATCATCTTGTTTGGGATTTCATTTCTTAATAATGTACCAAATGGAGGCAGGGACCTTTAATACACCTATATTGTGCCTCCCTAGTTCAACCCTCCTGTTTTATGCTCGGAATCTTGTTCAAAGATATGCCTAGTCATCACCCTTCTTCCAACTCAGGTATCTTAATTATAATTCTTAACAAAAAATTCGAGTTCTCACTATAAAGAATTGAATAATGAGGCCGATTTTAAAAAAGAACCACCTTGCGAATTGCGCTTCGTAGGCGGAATGAATTATTCACCGGAGGTAATTTAAAAAACAAAGCCCACAATGGAAGAAAATACTAAACACCTTATTAACAATTTTCCTCTTTGAAAATATAGAAATTTTCTTGTTTTCTAGGATTCTTTATCTGGGTGGTACAAAAAAACGAGAATCCAGCCAATTTACACCCTTTCTTCCGTTCTCTAAAATCAAGTTTTGAGTCGATTTCCCGCGGATATTGATAAGCGACGCTGCTAATTTTGCCCTTAGGGGACCACTAGCACGTGTCTTAAAGAAAACCAATTTTTATTTTAAATTACATTAAGGTTATTTTACAAACGAAATTCCCCATCCAAAGTGATGCACAGAACGCCGAAAACAGTTTTTTTTGGCCAGAAAATACTGAAAGTTATCCGGAAAAATTGCTTTTTATTAACATAAAAGCGGGTAAATGACGAAAAATCCAGTTGGTAGAAGTGCCCCTTTATCGGGCCACTCGTTAGCAAGGGTGCCACGGCAATATGGCGGCATCCCCCGCCTAGGCCCGGTCCTCCCCTCCCCATGTATGCCTGCAGTGCTATACAAGGTAAATAGCTTCCATAAAAGCCTATAAAGTTAGTAAGTTAATTCTAACCAGCAATTGTCAACAACTCCATAAAATCCTAAAAGAAAATCGTCGCGTTAATTCTAACACCGGACAAGTCATTTTTGTCAGTTTTCAGTTAGCCATTGTTCCTGATGGCAAATTTTGTGGTGGATCGAATTCCGTTGGCAGATTAATATGGTTCCGATATATCGGACTATCGATATTTTCCTTCCGATATTTGCGATATTTGTACCGATATTTTCCTTCCGATATATCGGTTCATCCGATATTTTCCTTCCGATATATCGGTTCATCCGATTTTTCCTTCCATATTTTATCCGATACGATATTTTAAATATCTTTGAATAATGACTTCTCCTGTGTTAGAATTAGCGCGACGAAATGGTGTTATCGTCCTAAAAACTGAGGAAAATGACCAAAAATATCGTGGTTTTTTGGCCAAAAATATTGAAAAAAAACGCTCATAAGCCTAGTAGACTGGTGATGAACCAATAAAGAGGTGGTAAGTGGCTCTATCTCTTAAAGAACGGTGCGGCGGAAGCTTTAGGGAGACGGTTTGTTTCCAGCTTCCCGCTGTATCCACGAAATCTCTCGGAGATAGGTTCACAGTGAAAAGATAGAGGGAATAGCTCACCTGACGAGGATTTTTAAGCCGAAACGCGTCGTGAGATACCCGTTATCACAGTCATTTCTTCCTCTATTATTGGTTATTTTTGATCGGAAAATCAACAATCTTGGGAATACAGACGCATAAACATTAAAATCGTAAAATATTTAATTTTAAGTGCGAAAATTTTATCTATAAACATATCTTTTATGGTTATAAAGTACGTTGAAAATAACATGTTCGATGTTGATATTATCAAAGGAATGGACATTGAAATATACTAAAAAGTTAGATTTAATATTCTTATGTTATTCTTTTTCATCCGAAGAAGAAGAAGAAAAAAAAATGAAGATTTCATCGTTTTAAAAAAGGTACCATCCATATCCGAATGTCAAGTCGGAAGAGATGGGCGTAAAGTGTTGTTTTAAACAGGATACAGCTGTGGGTTGTTAATAACTTGGATGAGTTTTGAGGGGAACCCTACGGGCGGCAACTTGGGACTTTCCACACAATCTGAATAGTGGCGATCGTTTGATCTATTTGTTTTACACCCGGGAAGGGGGAAAAACAGGTTTTTATAACTAAAAGGTCATTACACGAGAATTTCATCGGAATTAAACCTCTTTACCGGGGCTGATTTGTGTGCCGGCTCGATAGCGGCCTTTATTGTCCCTTTGTCCCTTAGATTTAATATTGCATGTCTGTCTAATTTGGATGAAACAAGTATGCACATTATCCTGATTTATTCTGCATTCTAACCTTTTATTTATTGTATTCGAGTTTTAATGCGGAGAACAATTAAGCAATATTTGAGAGAATCGCCATTCCTTCTTGATTCATTGTTCCTCTATAATCCTGTTTAACATTTTATCTTCGGTGAAAGGATTTTATAATTGACTCCTGATTAAGGCCATTGTTTTCGGTTTTTTAAAATTATGCAAGCCCTCAAGGCTTTGCTTTCTTTTCTTATTTATTTTTACAATCGTTATTTCTTATTAATCTCTCTTTTCTAAAGGTTAAATAACAATATTTGCCAATACTGTTGCTTTTCACGCTTTGGAAGAAAAAAAAATTGAAAATCTGTTTTTTTTTATTATCTTCTGGTAAGTCGAGAACTTTTTAAGACAATGGAGGCCGGCAAGAAAGAGGAGGCTCAAATTAAATTCAATTTAAATTCCAAACAGTTTAACGTTCAATTTAAATGGGGAAAGTTAAAATCACCTTTTGTCAATTACCGAGAGTCTCGTTAACGGCAAACAATAGAAAAAGAAGGGAAGTCCGTAAGGAGGAGGGGTTAATTAGTATTAAAATGAATTCGGGTTATTTGTTGGCCGTATTTAAATCAAGTCGAGTGCTTGGGAGGAGCTCGAGTGTTTGTTATTTGCGTTTCAATTGGAGATGGGGAAATAGGAAATCTGTCCAATTTTCAATATTCTCTCCCCTCAAACGTGCGTAATTAGTATGGTAATAACGCATTTTCGTTAGAAAATATTTTTTATCTTCAATATGGCTGTACAAAGGAAGCCATGTAGTTTGCGGTCTAATTTCTTTTCTTTTTTTTCTAACTCCATTTTGGCTAGAGCACAATGCGCGTTTCTTTCACGCTCCAATCCACATAACGAATTTTGTGGTTTTTCTATGAAACCAATTTTCTACACCCAACCGGTTAAAATGATAGACTACCAGTTTAAGAGGGGAGGAAGGGTTTGATTGGCTCTTTTTTTTCTACCTGTTTCCTTTTGTGGTTAAATCATGGTTTATAACTAGAACATTCAAAAAAGGCCGGAAAACATCTTGAAACCGTGAGATAACACCTCAATAATCCTTTTTATAAAAAATTATCTGGAGCTTACCTTGATGGAACTCTACACCATCCAGCTGTCCCTCATAGATTTTAAAACACAAACGTTTTTATTCTTTCTATAATTAAAATCTTGTTGTATGTTTCCCATGGTTTTTATAATTGGCTAGACGCTGTTTCTCATATTAATCTCTAAGGAAATTAAGATCATTCATAAAGGAGATCATCAGTGAAATATTTCTGAAGCGATTAAACCGCGGATTCGTCGGCAAAAACGTCTTTTACCCTGTTAAAAATATTTTAAAAAAAGTTTTTGATTTTAATCGCGTTCTTCTCTCGCTTCGCGGACCCCGCGCGCGCTGAAAAACCCCGCCGGCGATAAATAAGAGGAAATATAATTGTGTGGTTCGTTAAGAGCGTTTGTTTACGTCCGCAAGGCGGGAGAGGGCAATAATTAATAGGGAGGTCCCGGCGGGGGCTAAGTTATTCCAGTAGATTGTAAAATAAAAAAAATGTGTAAAAAAATTTTTTTTTTATTTAATGAGAAAAAAGAGTGAGAAGAATCTCTGTGGTTAATAATGAACGTCATTTTCTTTATAAATGTAAACCGCAAAACCGAGTCTGGAAACTCACTCCACATTCCAAACCTCTGTCAAATTGCCAATAAAAAAAACTTTTTGTTTAAAAATTTTTCCTTTCTCCAATTTTGAAAAAATAACTTTTTTTGTCAATTAAGAGAGAATTCTGCTTTACATAAACTCGCAGAAGATTATTTGGCGTCAGTTGCTGCGCCCAACAACGCAGAGGGCTGAGGTTCAATTTTTCATTTTCCCCCTTCTACATATTCCATTTAGGCCACTACCATAGCGGGCACTTCTCCGAATTCGCTGGGCTCCAGTGAGTATCCAGGGGTTAGAGACCTCAAAAAAAGGGGAGGGTGGAAAAAAAATCGAGAAGCATCAGTTGTAATTCGTGCCTAATTGACGCTCCTCCGGGCGGATGGTGGCGGCTGTATTCAGTTGAATAACGACTTTGAAGCGTTCACGGCTAAAAACCTTGTCGAGTCACCTTCTAACGAGTCTATTTACGAGCCGCGGTGTTTTCCGAACAAAAGACCCCTTTTTCACTCCAGGCCTGAGGTCTTACCCCGTTTTTTCCCCTCTTTATTTCCGGTCCGCGGAATTAAAAATAAAAACCCATTATCTCTTTTTTAAAATCTGTATTTTTATATCTACCTTAAACTCAATACCAGATAAACGTTCCCCTCAGTACAGATAGCATTTTATTATACCTTTAAGATGAAATTCGACGTCCAGATAAAATGATATTTATGCTTACCGGGACAAAGGAACCTGTTTCAACCCAATGTTGCTATAATAGGTTTCTTTTATAATATATGGGCGACGTATTCAAATATTATCGGATAAATTTTTTCTTATTCAGACGTGGGGGAAATATGGAGAGAGCCTCCTCCTGGGCGTTATTCTGTAGGTTTCAAACTTGATTATTTTGTAGACCAAACAAAAAGACGTTTCTCTCCCCTTTTTCCCACTCTCCTAACGATTTTCCTTCAAGTTCAAAAAGTTACCCTCCCCCTTTTCCGTCCGCAGTTCTTTTTCAAGAACCCCATGTTCACTACATCTCGTGTAATATCGAGTTTTTACTATAACCACATATTCGTGCCTAAAAGTGTTCGAGTTTAACGTGAACGCCTAACGTCGACTATCGAACCGTTTCAAGGGTCATGAAGCGGAAGCTGTTATAATAGCCAGGTGTGGTGCACCCGCGGGTTCTAATAGAAGATAAACGGTGGATACGCGATCGACTTTGTCTCAATAACCAAACAGGAGAAACTCGAAAACGATCCACTTCTACATGAAAAAACATTTGCATAAACTTCCCCCATACTTATGTAAATTTCACACTAAAAAC
>JACGAQ010002424.1:0-41367 GCA_014119065.1 Orius insidiosus
TTTACCGGCCTTTGCTAAATGGGCTTCTTTTAAACTACGCTCGGAATGTTTGAAGCATGCCAAGGGCACGTCATTTATCATTTTATAATTTCAAAGTCCCAACTATCAAATTAATACTTGGATGTTATTTTTGATCGATTGAAATCGCTGATAAATGTCGTACGTCGCACATGTCTCAAAAAATAAGTTAATTATCATGCTAATGTTGGTAGGGATAACACCGTTCAACATAACGCATTTCAACCTAAAGCAGTTGAACATACAATAACATATTTTGACATAAAAATCTGTAGTTCACCATAATGCGATTCGGCATAATGCAATTGAACATAAGATCTTAAAAGTTAAAATTTTGAGCTTAATGCATTTCAACATAAAGCGGTTCGCCATAACGACTTTTCAAGCAAGTCGACATAAAAAAGAGCAAGTCACCGCTTCTCACACAAAAGCCTCTCATTAAACTTGTTGTTTCGCCATAAAACTGTTTCTGTCGCTTATTCATAAGCTAGGGACAGCGAAAGAGCAAGCCTACTTTCGCCGTTTAAAACGCGACAAAACCTCAAAACTTGACAGTTCACCATAATGTAATTCAACATAAAGCATCTCACCATAAACCTAGGAAAGCAAGCAGCAGCCAATGGGATCAGCTCGTTTTATGATACATGGGGGTTAATTTTTTTTCCTCTTGCGAGCATGTGCGATTTGCATTATGGTGAACTATCAAGTTTTAAGGTTTTGTCGCTTCACCATAAACCCCGATGGGAATTTCCTCAAGGTATAGGAAGAACATTGAAAAAATTTGAAACCTTGTATTAAGGTAGGAAAAAAAAAAGTTTTCGCCAGCAAGGCCACACGGAACTGGGTAAACTTCCAAAATTTCTTCCTGCTATCGAAAAAGTAAAATAAATGAACGAATAAAGCAATAAAATATTTTACTAAATTTTTCTTTGTATATAATTTGACGGGTTTTATATATATATTTGACGTCGCTCAAATCGTTAGTCCGTCAAATCTGACGTGCAAATCCTTCTGCGCAGGCTCCAGCAGTTTCAAACTGCGGTTGGAACAAAGCTATTATATTTTTCTGAATCATTATTGAGTGAGGTCTTTTTTTACCGGAAACACGAATCATCTAAAATTTCCCATTACAGAAATGTCAAAAAGACGTCTTACTCATTGATTAAAATATACGAATCTGGCCAACTTTCAAAATTTCTTTAATCCCTGGGGCTTTTACTCTTGTAAAAAATCCACCCCTTTTAGCAAAATAAATAAATTAACTTTTCGACTGCCTATAGACCTATAGATGTGAACGAAATTGTTTTACATGTTAGTTTTGAATTTAATTATGATATGGTACCTCGCTTCTATAGCTCAGTTGGTAGAGTATTAGGCTAAAAATCTAAAGGGCGTAAGTTCGAATCCCACTGCCTAATTCTTTCGTCCCTTTTCCTCTCCTGGTTTAAGTACTCAGTTTTATAATATATTCCAGTCAATCTAAATGGAAAATAAAATAAACAAAATTTGACGGAAATGTGAGGGGACTTGAGTATCCCACATAAAAACCCCAAAACCTAACCGTTTAAGCACGGATATTCGCAGTTTTCGCTTGTATCTCCAAAACGGTACATCGTAGCCAAAACATATCTAAGTTCAAAATGAACGCTGACTAAATTTCCTACTAATTTGGTCCAACAAAATTTTTCCACGACCAACAGCGCCCGAGCTACTCGGCGGCGAAAAAACGATAAAAATGTTTGACCTTGGGGCTGTGGATTGTGACTTTTCGCGGTTTTTCGCCTGTATCTTTTAAACGGTACGTTGTATGGAAAAAATGTATAATACAAAAAGAAAAGTTGAGCGGTCTACTGAAACCAATTTTACGAATCGTTTTAAAAAAATCTTCCATAAGAAACCGCTCTTGATTCAAAATTGAGCAGTTTTGATATAAATTCATTGACCACAGGACTTTGAGTAATTATTTCCTCTCGATTCCTATAGGAACAAATTTTTTATAAACATTTTTATCAGTCGAGGCGAATCGATTTGAATCGTGAGGGAACGTAAGGTGCTGTGTGGCAGTCCGACGTAGACGAGGGTGAAGGGGTTGGCCATTGATCCGCGCCTCTGAATGGCCGACCACGTTGGCCTTCTTCAGGGGAGAAAAGTTATCACGATTTTCTCACTTATCACCTCAAATCTATCGGAAAATTTCATTTTATGCCAATGACTGGATCTTTCAGACCAAACAACAGCTGACCACAATAGATTTCAATATACTATATCGTTCCGTCCGCCACTGACAAAATTTTACGGGTTATTTTCCCAAATCTTTGATATCTCGAGAGTTATTTCTCTTCTCAAAAAGTAGCTTCTACTCCATGTTAGTTTTTTTTAAATTATTTTTATTATTAAATTTTGTTTTTTTATTAGTAATTTATCCTGTTATCTATTTTTTTTTTCTTTAAAAATTTCCTGTCAAGGCCCTGCTTTTTTTAAACTCTGTTTGCCTTAAGGGCAATCCGACCGCAATCGAAGACCAAGTGTGCGAGTGAGAGGGAAGATACGGAAAAGTATTTCCAGTTTTTCTCAGCTCCTAATTATCCGAAAATAATTTTGAAAACGGTTTTCGTTTAAAATCCAAAAATGAATAAGGGTTAGGCATACCGATTTTCCAAAAATTTTCCTTCCGGAAAATCCGAATCTATCTTTTTTTCTCGGCCTTTTTTCGAAAATCGCCGGTATACAAATTATAGCTCACGATTTCCCGATTCCAAAAAGCTATGACATAAGAAAATCGTATGATTAGATCAATCGTAATCGTGTCCCGAAGGATCAGAAGATTTTCCGAGGGGCGAGTCATTTTGGAAGACTTGAGGAATTAACAATCCAACAACAATCCAACAATGTAAACACTAAACGGTCTAATTTATTGCCTGTCATACAAAAATATCCCCCCGTCGAATTATTTTCTAAAAACTATATTCTTCCTCACTCATGACTCATATTTTCACCACATACTATTCCTTTTAGGGGAAAAAAATGCAAACTAATGAAAATAAATTATTAATAATTAAAAATTCAGAAACATTTCGATATGAAAAAGAAAAAATAATATACAGCAAAAAAAATATACAGTACCTATATAGAAATAAAAATAAATAAATAATAATCACACTCCTTCCTATTTTTTTTTTTTAAATTTGCAGTTTTTCTTTTTTTTCCAAAAAAACGTATATTTTTTTGAGGGAAAGTATAAAGGAGAATTTTCCAAGTTGTTTTTTCGAAAAATTTTAAGTTTATTTTGGAAAAATTTTCCGAGTTTTGTTTTTCCCAAAAATTTTCCGAGTTTTTTTTTCGAAAAATTTTTCGGGTTTTCCTTTTTTTTTTTTGAAAATTTTTTAAGTTCTTTTTTTCGAAAATTTTTGTGAGTGTCAAGGTAGAAATAATGGGCTCTTTGGCCTAGGGATGTGCCTTTCGTAATACCCAGAAGTACGAAATCTCTCCTACTAATAAAAAATTAATAATTAAAAAGTGGGAATTTTTTTTACACCAAAAATTCTTAATAAATATAAGGAGTATTGGTGAAAATCGGAGGAACGGTTCGGCCGCAGCGAATTTTTTAAAATATCAAACAGACATATCTCCGCCATTTTTTCAAAATTCAAAAATCGCCCTTTAGTTTCTTGTTCGCGGCTAAAGAAATTTGTGTGAAAATTTGGTGAAAAAAGGATGAAAACTGTGGCCGTAAAGTGTTCCGAAAAAAAAAAAAAATGCTACGGCCGGACAGCCGGACGGCCGGCCAAGATCAATATTCGATTTGACCCTCCGGGGTCTGGAAGACCCTTCCCCAAAAACCTGACGCGGAGAGTATCACAATAACTTCTTTCAACAAAGAAGAAAAAAAAAAAAATAAAAAATAAATAAAAATAATAAAATAAAAAAAAAACGATCACAAATACGCTGCAACTCTTTCAAAATTTTAAAATGTTTATTTAAATGGTAGTGAAAATTCGGACCACAGCGAGGAGGAATATTATTTTTCAAAATAAATTCGAAGGGTCGTTTTGTATGACAGGCAATAAATTAGAACGTTTGCATTGTTGGATTGTTGTTGGATTGTTTATTCCTCAAGTCTTCCAAAATGACTCCGCCCCTCGGAAAATCTTTTGATCCTTCGGGACACGATTACGATCGATCTAATCATACGATTTTCTTTTGTCATAGCTTTTGGAATCGGGAAATCGTGAGCTTAATTGTATACCGGCGATTTTCGAAAAAAGGCCGAGAAAAAAGATAGATTTCGGATTTTCCGGAAGGAAAATTTTTTGGAAAATCGGTATGCCTAACCCTTATTCATTTTTGGATTTTAAAACTAAAACCGTTTCAAAATTATTTTCGGATAATTGGGAGCTGAGAAAAACTGGGAAAACTTTGGTACCGAAACTAGCGGCATCTGTTGAAAAAGATTCAAATTGAAATTGCGGTCGGATTGTCGTTAAAAATCAACCCGGGGACTTCAATTTTTCAAAAAGGGACTTCAAATTCTTTTAAGTTTTCGCGGAACGGAGAATTTTCGTGAGGTTAAGTTGGTAGAGAGGATAAATTCCGGCGTGGGGGCGGTGGGAAATCGAGATCAGTCCGATTCGGTTCCTCCGGGCCGCGAGGAGAGAGGCGCTTCCTCGGCGATTCCTCTCTCCCCCACCTCAAAAATCACAAAAATCCTTCCATCACCACTCAAATTTTCATCAAATTATTCTATTTACGGTCAGTCTATCACCAAATCGCCAATTTTTTCTCTCTCACATTTTATCATTTTAAAAATTATTTAATTAAAATTAATTTGAACTAAAACTCTTAAATTTACTTTTAAAATTTTTAAACTAAAAAAAATCAAAAAGAAAACGATTAAATAAACAAACAGAAGTATTTGGAAAAGGAAGCATGCGCCCTTGAGTACCGCATTTTACCTCAACATCCGGAATACGTTTCCGGACATTCTATAAATAATCCTAAACAAAGTATTTTACAAAAAACATATTTTTTCTCTTTTCAATGGCTTCCACAGTATAAACAAATATTTTGATATAATTTTATTTTATTTATAGACCGGTTTCGCCATACTTGACGGCATCTTCATTTCTTTAACATTCTTATGTTCAAGAAATTTGAATTTTGATTTTATTTTGAAAAATTTGTTTAAAAAAAGAGGTAATTGAGTCTTTTTTTTATCGAAAAAAGCGATAGTACGATAAATTGAAGCCTTAATTTTAAGACTGAAACGTGGAAATTCATGATGTTCGATCATAAAAAAAATTTTTTTTCCTGTGGAGAAGCCATTAAAAAATCTCTGAATTTAAACACTCCACACTAATATTTTCCTCTTTTTCGTTTAATTTTTTTTTAACTTCAATAGAAATTTTTTTTGCTTACAATAAATATTTTTTGTTAAGAAAAATATTTTGTTGTTTAACTTTTCTTTAATGGTGATTTTAAGTTGAATTTTTTGTTGTTTAACTTTTCTCTCAAATGGTGATTTAAGTTGAATTTTTTGTTGTTAACTTTCTTCTCAAATGGTGATTTTAAGTTGAATTTTTGTTGTTTAACTTTCTTCTCAAATGGTGATTTTAAGTTGAATTTTTTGTTGTTTAACTTTTCTTCTCAAATGGTGATTTTAAGTTGAATTTTTGTTGTTTAACTTTCTTCTCAAATGGTGATTTTAAGTTGAATTTTTGTTGTTTAACTTTTCTTCTCAAATGGTGATTTTAAGTTGAATTTTCAATTATTTCAAATTCTTGGTTTTATTAAATTTAGCTTGGTTTGGTCTTGAAATCGGTTCTGCTCCTTCCCGCTCCTGTTGCGGGATCGATTTGCGAGGGGGCGGACTTTCCCTTAGCATCAGCTGACGTAGAGTCTGCGTCTTTTTAAATTTTTAAATAAGGGTGGTTTATTTATAAAAAAAACCTTTTAATTTTTTAGCGTACTTTAAATTGCTTTTTTTTTTTTTTTGAAAACTTCACTTTTTGCCAAGGGATTTTTGTCAAAGCAATTTGGCGTAAGCCACCGTCATTGTCATTAAACCGAAAAATCTGTTTTTTAAGTTTAAATGAAAGCTTTTATTAGTTTTGGGATTTGAAGTTTTGGGATGGTGGGCAACTTTGTTTTGAATACTAATAGAAGCAAACTATTCCGGTGAATTTCAAGTCCTGCCAGATTAGCTAAAGTTCGAAGAAACTAATTTAAAAGCTACTTAAAAGCTTTTGAACTTCGTTGTTTTTATTGATTTCTAAACCTAAAAAATTACTCGCTTATAATAATTTTAGATAAATCGATTGAACTTTTGCTTTAAATTATTCATATTTTACCAATTTACTTTTAAATGAGTCATTTTAAAACTTAAAAGTTTTTGCTCTTAAGTCTTTACGAAAAACTTGAAAGAAAAAAAAATGTTCGAAACTTTTTTATGTCTTAAATTTTAAACACTTTTTTTAAACTCATTACTAGTGTACAAAATGAAACTCAGCCACAGGGTAAATTTGAATTGTGTAGATTTTAGCCGAGTTTCATTTTGTACACCTAGTAGTTCATTTTTTCAAAATTTTGAACATTTTAGGCGTTAAAGTCCTTCAAAAGTTGACCTTTCCGTGTAAGAAGGTTATTGAAGTATAACCATTAAGAAGGTTAATTTTTAAAAGCTTGTAAATCGTAAACCGTTACAGATATTGAAAAAGTGCACTAAATAAAATCTGTTGGAATTCAATTCTCTTTAATTTTTATTCTATTCATT
Organism: Orius insidiosus; assembly: GCA_014119065.1. Taxonomy (NCBI): domain Eukaryota; kingdom Metazoa; phylum Arthropoda; class Insecta; order Hemiptera; family Anthocoridae; genus Orius; species Orius insidiosus. The sequence goes on from JACGAQ010002424.1 coordinate 6,788, forward strand.
TTTCTCTAGGGCGCACTGTTTTCAACATAAATTTATTTTAAAAAAAATTATTTTCCGAAAATGGTGCATCCTAGAAAAAAATAATTAAGTACAAATTTTTAGAGAATTAATTCCTACCATTTTTAATTATTAGGTGTACAAAATGAAACTCAGCCACAGGGTAAATTTTGAATTTTGTAGATTTTAGCCGAGTTTATTTTGTACACCTAGTAGTTCGTTTTCAAAATTTTGAACATTTTAGGCGTTAAAGTCCATCAAAAGTTACCTTCTCCGTGTAAGGGTTATTGAAGTATAACATTAAGAAGGTTAATTTTTAAAGGCTTGTAAATCGTAAACCGTTAGAAAACAATAAACATAAACCTAATGGAAACATCTTTTGATTTTCGGGTGTTATTTTCGAAGAAAAGTTGCTCTGGCTGGCCAGATTTTTGGCCAAGGATCCCCGAAATTTTTAAGTAATGATATAACATTTCAAAGTAATTTTATTCTTGAAAAACTTCAGTTTTTCCTCTGTTTCGAAATTGGGGAGGGAGCATGTTTTTGCGATCAAATTTGAAGAAAACCAAAGAATTTAAAAAAATTTAGATGAGTGGTGTGGGTTTACTTGTGAAAACGTTCACTCCACGGAGAAGGAAACGCGATAAGAAATTAGAGCCGGTGGAAACGAAGCCGCCCGATTTGGTTGCTACATGTTGCGACGATCCGATCACCCCTCCGCCGGCTTTTCTCCCTCCAGGCCACGCGAAAGCAGGTCTTTATCCACCGAAAGAGATGAAAATTTTAAAATTTAATTACTTTAATTTTGTTTCAGAGTTAAAGAAGGAGAAAAGTGAAGGAGATTCGAATGGGAATTGCCGAGGGAACGATGATGTACCTCCTCCTCCGGCGTCGAAGCCAGAACGGCCATCGTCTCTCGGCCCGAGTAAGCTAACAAGACGTCTCCTTTGCTACCACAACGACCTTTACACCTCATCACCCACTCTTCCAAATAGTCTACCTCCAGGTAAATTAACTTCCCTGTAGACTAAAACAGTAGCTGTAGAATGTGTTGTAGGTTGTGATGATAGCTCCGCGCGACTGGAGAGTCCGTTACCTGGAGAGCAACATTTGACACTCTCCGAGCTTCCCGAACCCCCGATACCCGTATCTGAAATAGGACCCATACCTCCTCCCCCAATGTTCAGTAATATATAAACCCAATATCCAGTGACCTTCCAGACTACTCCTACGAAGGTATGATCATTTTTTTCCCTCCATTTTTCATTTTCAACTTTTTTTAGAATCGAATGAAGGAGAAGCCTATTCGGAAGGCGAGGGTTCCGATACAGACGACAGCGAACTCCGACTGAGTCAGCCGAACCCAAGTATAGACACCTCACGTGTGGAAGAAATCCCAGCGAAAGAGCCAAAATTTCATGCTGTGCCATTAAAGTCCGCTCTTAAAAAACCTCAGACGCCCACACAAGAATCACCTAATCTTCAATTCAAGTAAGATTTTTAGACATTTATATTAAAAATTGCTTGGCATCAGCCCATCTAAGATTCCGAATTGCATTTCTCGACCTTGACTCCCACACCTTCCTTCTACGTTGTGTCAGTCAATCGTTAATCATCTTCCTGTGTACAAAAACTACGTCTAAAACTAGGTTATCCACCAAGCTTGCTCATGACTGCAGCATTTTTCATATTAAAAAAAAGTGTAAGAGAATTTTTGTTTTCTTTCTTTTTCTTGCTGCAGAAGGCCGCCACTTCGTCCTAGAATTGTTCTTTGGTAATGTCCTTGATTAGAATTAAAAATTTAAAAAAGATGTTTTTTTTTGGGTTTTTATTAATCGTTTTTAATTTTAGCAAACGGCCGGTAAGGTTTGGACTGTCGTTGTCGTGTACGCTTGAGAATAAGGAGAATGCGAGGCCGTCGGATGACAACGAAAGCGACTCATCGGGCGACGGTTCGATACTGTACAGGGACGATGATCCCGAAAGTCGACTTGCAGCGAAAATCGCTCGGAAAGACAGTCTCGCTTTAAAGCTAGCGTTAAGACCAGATCGGCAAGAGCTTATCGACCGTAACATCCTTCAGGTTCAAAGCGAGAAAGAGCGACTCGAAACCAAAGAGTCGGTCGGAGCCAAACTCAACAGGTTCGTCCTTAATGTTCTCATACCAAGGCTTTAACCAAATTTTTTTAGGAGGCTTAGTATGAGACCGACACAAGAAGAACTTGAGGAAAGAAATATTTTAAAAAGTAAATTTAACTCAAAAACATAGAAAACAAATTTTATTATTACCATTTTTAGAACAAACTGCTGCCGAAGAGAAAAAGTTAAAAGAAGAGAAGAAACGAATGCTTCTTCGTAAATTAAGCTTTAGGCCAACTGTAGAAGAACTTAAAGAGAAAAAGGTATGCCAAATAAAAAATAATTTTTTTTCTATATGGGCAACATGAGGCCTGTTTTTTTGTTTTACGATGTAATCGCAAGTTTCTTAATTACGATTACGATTGTAATAGCATTTTTTAACGATTACTACCGTAATCGTATTTTTTTTCTGCATTACAATCGTAATTGTATTTTTTCTGCGATTACCATTATAATCGTATTTTTTTGCGATTACGCCCGTAATCGCTGAAAAAAAAATGCGATTATTGCAGAAAAAAATACGATTATAATGTAATCGCAGGAAAAAAATACATTACGATTGTAATCGCAGAAAAAATACGATAATGTAATCGTAAAAAAAATGCGATTACGATCGTAATCGCAGAAAAAATACGAATGCGATTGTAATCGTAATCGAATTAGATTGCGATTACATCGTAATCGTAATTGCGTTACGATTACGCCCAACACTGCTCCCATGTATCTTATTTCACCGTATTTCTCAACTTTTGTGGCTGAAATTGTAAATTTCAGATCATTCGATTCAACGATTACATCGAAGTGACGCAGGCGCACGACTATGACCGACGAGCGGACAAACCGTGGACTCGACTCACGCCGAAAGACAAAGCGGCCATCAGAAAAGAGCTTAACGAATTCAAAAGTTCCGAAATGGAGGTCCATCAAGAAAGCAGGCATCTTACAAGGTAAAAACCCACATCCCAAAAACGTCTTAACCTCATTTTTGCGTTTCCAGATATCACAGACCATGACGTCCGGCAGCGTCAGATATTTTTAGTTGTACAGTGTTTATTTACCAAGCTATTGTATACCACCTACGCTAATGCTACCTGCACTACTGTAGAGCCTCCTATCCCGATATATATATAAAAGAAGAGATTTTTTACTGTTTGTATCTTTGTTTGTATATAAATATACATAAAAATATATTTAAAATAATAAAAATTTAGGTATAAGTTAGCTATTTTGTAATTCTTGGAATTACGAAATAGTCATGTAGTGCGATTACGCACCTCCCCCATTTTCTGCTCTGTACAGAGCAAATCACATTTTATTTTAAAATTTCTTTTTTTCTTTTCTAAATTTTTATTTAAGAGATGTGCAATTTTGACTGGTTATTGCCAATTTCACAAGCAACTTGTGATCATTATCCGATTGTGATATAATTTTTATTTTTAATCTTTATTTTTGTTTTTTTATGTTGATCTGTTAGATTGTAAATCTGTTTAAAATTTTTAACTGATATAACCTTACTTTCATCTTTTTAGGTTAAATAACCTAAATAGAAGGTTATTAAACAGATTTCACAAATTATTTTTGTCGATAAAAACACAATTTGTACTCGAAGCTTGGCTCTTTAGTACCCTTAAAAATCTATAATTTTTTGTGTAGAGGTTAACCGTTAGATTTGTTCTAACCACGCAAGATTCTATAGATTTAAACCGTCACCTCTTAGTAAAGAGAAGAAAAAAAATTTGATTGTATACTTTTATATTTTCCTTGTATAGTACAAAAAAAATGTTGAAAACTTGGAATTTGAGAAGGAATACTTTGCTTCCTCTACTCTTTTTATACTTTATTTCTGTAAATATAATAATTAAAAGACAAATTTTTATTCCATTTTGTTTCTTTTTAGACCTTTCACATGTTTTTTAGAATAAAATTTTTAGTTTATCTGGGTGTGTTGAAGTGTTAAAGTTCAGTATAGAAGGTAATGAATTTTTCTGTTTTCGAAGAGTTTGTCGATTAAGGGAGTTTCGACGTTATCCCGTGAGTTTAAATTTTCTTTTACGTTTTGTTAACGTTCTGCTTAAAAGGCGAATAAGAATGTTTTGCCAAAAGTGCGAAATTTTGCATTCAACTTGAAGCTTTTATCTAACTTTGGACGAAGTTCATTGAAGAATTATACAACTCGAAGTTATTGTACAGAATTCGACATTCCCGAACTTCAAGGAAAACAGTTTTTCGATTATCTTCGACAGAAGAAACATTTTTTCGCCTTCTTTTATGATCCTTGTAAACTAAAAAAAAACATATTTTCTTTATTTATTTTACCAGTTTGTCCACATTGTCGAAAAGCAGAGCCTGAATTTTTGAAAGCCGCTCGTTATTCGTCGATCCCATTCGTGAAAGTGGATGGGACAGAGAATGAGTCGCTATGCAAACAGTTGAAAATCGATGGATTCCCAACTTTTCGCTATTTTACTGCCTCAAACTCTAAAATTTCCTGGTCCACATTTTCTGGTCCTAAGGAGGTAGGTGCCATAAAAACTTTCTTTCCTTTTTATTAGTGTACAAAATGAAACTCAGCCACAGGGTAAATTTGAATTTTGTAGATTTTAGCCGAGTTTCATTTTGTACACCTAGTAGTTCATTTTTTCAAAATTTTAAACATTTTAGGCGTTAAAGTCCATCAAAAGTTGACCTTCTCCGTGTAAGAAGGTTATTGAAGTATAACCATTAAGAAGGTTAATTTTTAAAGGCTTGTAAATCGTAAACCGTTACAGATATTGAAAAAATGCACTAAATAAAATCTGTTGGAAATTTAATTCTCTTTAATTTTTATTCTATTCATTTTTTCTCTAGGACGCACTGTTTTCAAGATAAATTTATTTTTAAAAAAAATTATTTTCCGAAAATGGTGCATCCTAGAAAAAAATAATTAAGTGCAAATTTATAGAAATTAAATTTCCTACAATTTTATTTATTAGGTGTACAAAATGAAACTCAGCCACAGGGTAAATTTGAATTTTGTAGATTTTAGCCGAGTTTCATTTTGTACACCTAATATATTTTCATTTTTCATATTTACAAATGCGTAGGAGCGACAATTTTTGGCTTTTCTTGAATCTGAAGCTTCGGGTGGTTCGGCGTCAAAGATTGACGGAATTAGGAAATATAGCACAGCTGCAAATATTGAAAAAAGTAAACTTTTACATTTAACAACGTCAAATATTTATGAGCAACTCCGTGAAAAAAATGTTCTCGTTTTATTTTATAACGCATGTAAGTATATTTAGAAAAAATCATTTTTTCAATCGATTTTTAGCATGTAATGAATGTGATGATATAATCAACACTTTTGTTGAGGCTACCAACACAGTCGACAGAAAGATAGGGCAGTTCGCCCTTTGTAATGCTGAGCAGAATTCAGACATTGCTAGAAGATATGCCATCGATAAATTTCCAACGATAAAATACTTCAAAAGTGGGCGTTATTTGTCTGATTATCATGATGAGCCGAAACTCGATAGGATCGTTATGTTCATGTGGAAGATGAAAAGTAAAATTTATCCTTCAAAACTGAGTCATTCGGAAAAGGTTTCTTTATGGAATGGAATCGACGGAGCTGAAAATATCATTCATATAACAAATGACAATTTAGTTGAATCTTTAAAGCTTTATCCGTCTTTGCTCATATTTTTTTATGCTTGTTGTAAGGTAGAGGCGTTACAGTGGCCATTTTAAAAATTTAATTTAGGGAGCAAATCATGTCTTGATTTGAAAAGCGTCTATAGCCAAGCGGCGAAAAAGTTGGAGAAAAAAGACGGCACTTTGGCCGCATGCGATGCCGAAGACAACACCGAAGTCGCCGATCAACTCCTCGTCTCGCATTTTCCCACTTTCAAATATTTCAGAAACGGCCACTACCTCACCGACTATGAAGGCGAAAGATCAGAAGAGAATTTTCTCAAATTTATGAAAGAACCAGGAAAGCTCGGTTTCGTCAAAGTCGAAAATAGAATCAAGCCAAATTATTCAGTTTTATCATTGACTGGTAATATTCCTCCTTACTGGACGGACGTTTTGGGCGCAGAATCATTGATTTTTGTCACTGATTACAATTTTAAATCAATTTTACAATATTATAAGACGATATTAGTCATGTTTTATGTCCCATGTATGTATTGTCATCAAATAGAAACTTGAATGGCTTTTTAGGGTGTAAAGCTTGTACAAAAATGAAAAAAGAATATGGTAAAGCTGCTTTTTCTTTACCGCTGGAATGGAGTGCAGCGATCGCAGCCTGCGATGCTGAAGAGAACAACTACGTCGCTGACAAATTTCTTGTCACAAAGCTACCTTCTTTGAAAATATTCAAAAATGGCGTTTTTGTCGAAGATTTTCTTGGGAGGAGGACCCAAGAGGAAATTTTGAAATTCATCAAAGAAGTTTCGATGCGGAATTTGAGCGTGAAGCAGATTGCGCAGAGTACGAGGCCTTTCAATTTCGATGTCAGTAAAATGCTTGACTTTTGGAATGAAGTCGACGGCGGAACTAAAGTCGCTCTTTTGAACGAAAACAATTTTCAAATGTTCATCTCTCAAGAAGGATCTTCATTAATACTTTTTTATAACTCTGGTAAGATTTCCATCTTTAAGCCCGAGGAAATGGAAAAAAGAATCTTTTACTATATCCGCATCTTTTCTAGGCCAAAACCTGTGGGTGAGAAAAGTATTAGGTGTACAAAATGAAACTCGGCTAAAATCTACAAAATTCAAATTTACCCTGTGGCTGAGTTTCATTTTGTACACCTAATAAATAAAAATTGTAGGAAATTTAATTTCTATAAATTTGCACTTAATTATTTTTTTCTAGGATGCACCATTTTCGGAAAATAATTTTTTAAAATAAATTTATCTTGAAAACAGTGCGTCCTAGAGAAAAAATGAATAGAATAAAAATTAAAGAGAATTAATTTCCAACAGATTTTATTTAGTGCATTTTTCAATATCTGTAACGGTTTACGATTTACAAGCCTTTAAAAATTAACCTTCTTAATGGTTATACTTCAATAACCTTCTTACACGGAGAAGGTCAACTTTTGATGGACTTTAACGCCTAAAATGTTCAAAATTTTGAAAAAATGAACTACTAGGTGTACAAAATGAAACTCGGCTAAAATCTACAAAATTCAAAACCCTGTGGCTGAGTTTATTCCAATTTTTTTTTGTCATAGAAACTGAAATGGAAACTCTTCGAAAAGAGTTTGCTCTCGCTGCAAAAAACGTCCTAAAGAAGTCGCCTATCTCGCTGCCTACGAATACAAAGAAGAAGATTCTATTTGTAAAAATTATAAAATTTTAGCCCAAGATCTTCCAGTCTTAAAGCTTTTCCAAGCCGGAAAATTCAAATCAGACTTCACCGGCTCAAATCTGCCGACTCCATTCTTAAGTTCCTCTCAAGCAAAGATGACATCGCTAAACAAATCTCGAAGTAAATAAAACAAACTTTAACATCTATTTTTTATTTACATGCTTAAAAATACAATAAAATTTTGAAATAATTTATTAGAATATGAAAAATAATGTTGTTAATTTGAAAATATTTTCTTAAGGTTACCTAACCTATCTTAAGGTCTATTAAGTCTTTTTTCAATTCTGTAAAAGGCTTTTTTTTAAATAATAAATACTTGTACTTCAGATGAATAGAAGACAAAGAAATGATTAAAAACTAATTATGTACATAAGGCACGTTATTTGAGCTTGGGTTTTGATTTATGATGGGAGGGATTCCCGGAGTGTGTTTTGAATTTCTTTGGCTGTGACAAAAAAAAGGTGTTTTCAGTTTGAAGGTGAAATTTAGAGTTTTGGAGGCTCGATGAGCCTGGACGGTTCGTTGTAAATCTCGCCGGGGAGGCGTCCAAAAGAGAGGACTTTTGATACGATGTTGAGGTCGTCTTTTGTGTCAGATGGGAGGAACTGCGAGAGTCCCGTTTGGGCCAGAATCGTATTCAGTGGCTGTTGCTGTTGCTGTTGCTGTTGGAATCCGAAGTTTCCGATAAAATTTGAAGGCTCATGTCTGTTGACTCTGTTGTGCTCAAAAGGGAAATTCGGTTGCCTCAAAAACTGACGGTTCGCCTCATTCGGAAGTCGGTAGTCGATACTTTTTTGAAAGTCGATCTCTTGCGGCTTTCTAAACTGGAAACGATGGTTCGGAATGAAGTTTTTCTGTTCATTCGGAAACTGCTGGAATCTTTGAAATCTGAGGGCTTCTTGCCTTTGGAATTCTTGCTGCCTTTGGATCTCCTGCTGCCTTTGGAGTTCCTGTTGACGTTGAATATCTTGCTGACGTTGAACCTCCTGCTGTCTCTGAAGGTCTTGTTGCCGCTGAAATTCTTGTTGACGCTGCAACTCTGCTCACGCAGAACCTCTTGTTGTTGGTTAAAATCAAAACTTTGAGATGCTCGGAAATCGACTGGGTTTTTTTCCGTTTGCGGTTCTCTTTGTCTTAAATACTCTTGTTGACGAAGTTCTTCTTGTCTTTTGCTATCAAGAAAAGAGACTTCTGTCTGAACCTGGTTGGTAATGGGAGAAGGCGAAGGTGGCGGCAATGAAGGACGAGGGTTTAAAGCTCCTTGAACTCTGTATTTTTCTTCTTGAAGTATTCTCAGCTGTTGCTGAAGTAAATATTCTTTTTGTTCCAACTCCCTTTGCCTTTTTTCAACCAAAGCTGGATGATTGTGGTCGAAATCTAATGGGATGACCTTCTTCGGGTTTCCTCTGTCGTCTTGCTGAAGAGTAAAAGCGGCGATTAAAGACGATGGGAGAAATTCGACTTCGTGTTTTATCGGTTTTTCAGGAGTTTTTTCTGTACTGTTGACTTCCCTAGGAGGTTCGGAAATGTTGACAGGTACGCTTGTCTCGTTGATTTCTTTTTTTGTCCTTTCTTCAGGGACGACTATCGGCTGAAAAGTCGTACTCACTTCGGGTCTTTGATCGGCGACTTGTGCAGGGATGTCGATCGGTGTGGGGAGTTGATGGAAAACAGCTCCCGTCATGTCAGGTGTCGGTCTTGTCGGCTGGTTTTCCAAATATTGCTCCGGGTCTGTCGTGTAGTAAGAAAATTCAGGTTTTTCTGGCTGATTTGGGATGTAGTTGAAATCTTGATTCGAGTAGGGACGTTCAGAAGGTCTTTCTTCTTGATTCGAGTACGGACGTTCAGAAGGTCTTTCGTCTTGATTGAGTAGGGACGTTCAGAAGGTCTTTCGTCTTCTTTACTTTCCAGGCTTCCGAGGTCTTCAGTGTTGGCCGGCTGTCCAAAAATCTTGAGGAAATCTTCATCTGAAAGTTCGGGATCGTTCGCCACAGGGATAGTCGCCTTATCTTCCATCTCAAGACGGTTCAAAACCCTCAAAAGCGCCCTTCGTAGTTTCGGATCCAATGAAATCGTCGGCTTTTCGTGCAGCTGATTTATCGACGCCACTTCAGAAGGTGTCGCCGCCGGCTGCCTGCTGTTCACTCCGCATATCCAAACAGCCACCAACCAAACCTGAAAATTTCCAAAAATCAATAAAAGTGAAAATATTAATTTCGACTCTATCACGAATCTTCCGCGTACACCCAACAATTTCGATTAAAAAAATTATTAAAAATTCTTCAGAAGCGTTAAAAAATATTTCATGACTATCTCAAATCTTGATTTTCTCACAGTCAAATTATAAACTAGACCCAGTTACGTCTAGGTTGCATAATCTCTAATTACTTCCACGACATCTTTCTCTTGGAATCCGAGAAAAAGCCTTCGACAAAAATTTTGAATTCAACAAAAGTTAAAAACCCGTTTCGGATGTAAAACGTTTGTTTTCAAGTCGTGAACGTGACATGGGTCCTCCCATCGTGAACTTTCATTCTTTTTTAAAATTCACGCACTATTCCCCTTATTTCAACCTGTTTGTCGGCTACTAGTTTTAAATGGAAAGTTTTGAATAGGAAAAAAATCGATTTTTATTGCAATCGTCGATTTCACACATTTTCATGGGAAGAGCAGGTCTGAACACGCGAATGTGCTCTTACGTCATATCCAGGTTATGCCCAAAACAAAGGCATTGAAGAAATCTTGTGTCCTCCCAATTAATTTAGATAATTAATATGTTAATAATTTATAGCTCCTTCCGTACTGAAGCTGGCCCCGAAGAAAACTTCCTGAAAGTAGGGCTACGTTTTTCATACCTAAAATCGAAAGCACTTTTTATAAGTGAACCTTTTTTAATTATTTTTTATTAGGTGTACAAAATGAAACTCGGCTAAAATCTACAAAATTCAAATTTACCCTGTGGCTGAGTTTCATTTTGTACACCTAATAAATAAAAATTGTAGGAAATTTAATTCTCTATAAATTTGTACTTAATTATTTTTTTCTAGGATGCACCATTTTCGGAAAATAATTTTTTTTAAATAAATTTATCTTGAAAACAGTGCGTCCTAGAGAAAAAATGAATAGAATAAAAATTAAAGAGAATTGAATTTCCAACAGATTTTATTTAGTGCATTTTTTCAATATCTGTAACGGTTTACGATTTACAAGCCTTTAAAAATTAACCTTCTTAATGGTTATACTTCAATAACCTTCTTACACGGAGAAGGTCAACTTTTGATGGACTTTAACGCCTAAAATGTTCAAAATTTTGAAAAAATGAACTACTAGGTGTACAAAATGAAACTCGGCTAAAATCTACAAAATTCAAATTTACCCTGTGGCTGAGTTTCATTTGTACACCAAATATATTCTGCAGGAGAGAACTATCCTAAAATTTTAAGAAAAAGCCAAAAATTTTGACAACCAAAAAGTTTGACAACCAAGGAAAACCCCGTGAAAAGATGTCCCCACCAATGAAAACCTCAATTTTTCCAGTTTTCTTATAAGAATTTTCTAGGAATAGTGAGATATAAAAAACTGGAAAAAAATTAATCAGACGCTAGGATAATAAGGAAACTAAGGAAATAAAAACCTCAGATTTAGTCCTGCAAAAAAAACTCTCTCTTTTAAAATAACGAAGTTGGTGTTGGGACACCCTGTATACCAAAACAAAATCAAATTTTGTAGGATTTACTATATTACTACAAATTTTTGTAGGACGAAATGCTTTGCCGTAAAGTTGGAACACCCTGAAACGCAAGGTTTTTTTCCCTTCTCAGACAGGTTGTTTTTAAGTAAGGAAACTTTTAACGAGGCCGATCGAAGATTATGGTTTGAAATTAATCAAATCAAGAAGGCAGACGACCCAGACGGTGAAAGCCAGACTTAAGGATTCACCGCTCAGTTATTACTCGGCCTTTTATTCCTTGTTTTTAAAGACATCGGTGATTCGTTTTCATTACGTAAAATTTCTCAAGGGCCCGAAGGTTTTATTGTTTTACATGCCATAGGAGAAAGCGTTTTAAACTTTTTTTTTTAAATATCCAACTTGAAAATTTCAAAATCAGAGGATGCGCCAGGACTTTCACTTGTAGGACGATTTACTTTTTTTATTCCATGAACCCATCAAAAGTCAAAAAAACCATTTCCCGGACTTCGCCCGCTTTTTCGACAAAATGATCTCGAGCGGAGTGAAAGCACTAAATCAAAAAGGTTATAATCTTCAACAATTATAAAACGATGTAGGAATTACATAAAAACAATAATTGACATATTCAATTATTTTTTTCACACATCATCCTTTTTGACGTTAATAATAATGATTTATGAAAGAGTCGAGAAAAAAAATCACTTAACTATGAATTGACAATCGATTTGTAGATGATAAAAGGTGCGTTTTTCATGTTGTCTCATTGAGAAAAATCAAAATCCGTAAAGCGTGGCCCAATGATTAGGTGACAAGAACTTTCTCAAAGGAGAGGAAAAACATTAATTTTCTCAAGTATCAAGGTAGAAAGAATGGAAGTCTTCGCCGAGCCAGACGACATAAAACGGGAGTGAACAGTCCAATTTCTCCCTATATTTTTTTTCTCAACGAATTCTGTTATGTTATAAATTATGATTTATATAAAAGAAGGAAGATAGTGCGGCCATACTTATAAAACGTTAGAAAAATAGATTTCCACCATTTTTGTGAACTTCAAAAAAATTACTTTCCTATATTTGAGCTTTAAAAATCGTGGGAAAATTTTTTACAAAAGCTCGTTCTCGTTATTTTGGGAATGTCTAGGCGGTCTTGGGAGCACTTTTTCCCAAAAAATTTTCCTTTGGAAAATGGAAAACTTATTTTTCGACTAAAACATTTTTTCCAAAAGAACCGCTAGCCATTTTGTAGGTTTTGACGAGCTTTTTCCGAAAACATATTACTTAGAAAATCCGATTAATAGTTTTATCGTAATCCTTTTACAAAGATTTCAAAGAATGGGGGAAAAAATTTCGTTTAAAAAATCGGAGGTGGTAGAAATATGAGGGAGAGCGGACGACCCCATATTTCCGGCTGTATGGGAAAAAACCGCCTTAGCATGGGATTTTTGTGAGCATTCCACAATTTTTTGGCCCCTAAACCTTTGGGGTTTTGAGAATTTTCCTCCGTTTTTCGGCCTTCAACATTTTATAAAACTTGTGGCATTCCACGTCCCTTCTTCAAAATTTGTCTCTGCCCGGCTGAAATTTTGAAGAAGGGACGTGGAATGCCAGTGTTTTATAAAATGTTGAAGGCCGAAAAAGGGAGGAAAATTCCCCCTAGGTAGGGCGTTCGCTTTTATTAACAATGCAAAATTAATTTTGCTCTTCCCTTTTCTCTCAAATATCCGTTGTAACCCATGATTTAGAATCATCGAAATTCCTTTCTGTAAAATTTGAAGTTACAAAATCGAAAATAAAAAAGCGTGAAATGAAAACGAATCTTATCATCCTCGTCGCGAGACCAACACGGAACCACTCAAGTTGAAAGTTTTATTTTATTTTTTTTCTTGTTCCTTCCTTCCTCGGTAGTCGCGTATAGTCCATTACTTTCCGAAGAAGACACTCCCGTGAAAGTCATATAAATCCGAAGTTGGATCTCGGAAAAATCCATTGTTTGAGGTGTTAAGTTCGACTTTCACTTTTCCCCTTATTCGGTTGACTTTTTTTAATGATCGTGTACAGGCCCTTAGCGCAAAAAAGTCGTGCTTCGCCTTCATCGAAGCTAAAAACACTAAAATACAAAAATGTAAAAATTCGCCTCAAGTCATACAGAAAAAATTTTTCATATAGAAAAAAAAATTTCCGCTTTCCCTATTTTCTTGACGAGTAGGCTGATGACGTGTATGACCTTTTAGACCATGTGGAAAATTGTAGGTGGTCTCTTACACAACTTCATCCCCGAAGATCCTTTATCAGTGAACAGTCGTGAAGTAAAATAAAAATCCTTCCGCATCCAACTTTCAAATCAAATTTATTACTCGAAATTCCTTAAAAATCAAAAATCCACAGCATCTCCTTAACAGGATTATAATAAGGATTTCACCTTTTTTTTTCTCTTTTCCATTATAAACGCCAACGATTAATGTAAAATCCGAAAGAACTTTTGACCCCACGCGTTTTACATAAATCTATAACATCCTTCTGGAATTACGAAAATTTAAATTTCACAATAAAAATTGTGAAAAAATAGCACAAAAACGCGATAGTTCATGATCCACATTAAAGAAAAAAAAAGGCTTTTTTTTTTTTTTACAAAACTGACCTTAAAAAAAGTTTTTTTAAAAATCTTTATTATATAATCTACTCTCTAATGAAAGCTGTATTCATTACTTTTAATGTAATTATCAAGTATTACTATACAGGATTCCATGCGTCATTAACCTTTATAGGTTATGCCACGGATAACGTAAGAATTTCGTACATTACTGTTGGTCTCGCCGTTGTCTTCTAGCGGGAGTTTTTAGAACAGATGCTTTGCCGTTTTGCTGGTCCATTCTAATTGGAACCCTGTATTCGATTACTCAATAATTGAAACCGAAAAAATAATATTTATAATTAAGTGTGTATCTAGTAAGCACTGAAAATTTTGGGAGCAATAAGATAAATTATAATTTGAGAATCAAGGTAGAAAAATGAAAGTCTTCACCCAACCAGGCAACACGGAAAGGGCGTGAACCTCCCAAACTTCTCCCTAGAATTTCTATTTATTAGGTGTACAAAATGAAACTCAGCCACAGGGTAAATTTGAATTTTGTAGATTTTAGCCGAGTTTCATTTTGTACACCTAGTAGTTCATTTTTCAAAATTTTGAACATTTTAGACGTTAAAGTCCATCAAAAGTTGACCTTCTCCGTGTAAGAAGGTTATTGAAGTATAACCATTAAGAAGGTTAATTTTTAAAGGCTTGTAAATCGTTTAAAAGGAAATCAAGCAAAACAATGCAAGGAAGGACTGTTTTCATTTTTACGGAGTCTTGAAAACTACTGAACCGGTTTAGTCTAATTTAAATTTACGAGTACTTTTTTTTCGTTTATTCACACTTTAAAAGAGAATAAATAAAAAAAAAAAGGGAAAACAATCAGATCGGAAAGTGCCGGAATTATCAGAATCGGACTCTTTATCTTCCACGAAACGGGCCATTAATCTGGAAGGCAATTGGGCATGAAAAAAAAAAATCACGTTTTTTTTAAACTTTCAATTTGGCTATTAAACGAAAGCTTCTGCCGAAAACATCGATGCTTCCCTTGTTTGGGGAATCCGCTACCGGAAATAGAGAAACGAAAAAAAAGTTTTGCTTTCACCGAAAAATCGCCCTCGAGGATCTCCGTACGTAAGGTCAGTATCGTGAGCGTTAAATAAGGTAGGAACGAAAGAAAAATGAAACAAAAAAATCAGGTTGACGCAATTAGGAAATTAGATAACACGTTTGAAGGTTCACGACTGGTAAAAACGTGCCTACATCAACTTAGTTGTGCCCTCTATAGAAAGACAATGAGATAATGTCCTCCCAACCTTTTTTAACTTTCTGTTACAAAACTATTTTCTCGTTGAATAAAAAAATAGTGAAGATATTCATTTATTAACTATATATTATGGCTGTGGCTGAGTTTCATTTTGTACACCTAATATGTTCATGGCAGTCGTAAGACCTGTACTTGTAAAAGCTCCTTGAGGAAACTCTCCTTCCCTTGGCCAAAAGGATACCTTGAACATCAATTTTCAGTTCCTTAGACATTATCTTTGTTCCAACCGCGTTTGAAACTCCTGGTGCATGCGCAGAAGGATTTGCACGTCTAATTTGACGTCAGATGACTTGAGAATTGACGTCCAAATCCTTCTGCGCATGCTCCTGGAGTTTCAAACCAGCTGCGGTTGGAACAAAGCTAATGTTTGAATTGAAAATCCAGGATTGTGTTCACTTTAAGGATGGAATTTTGGAAAAACGGAAACTTAGGGCTCCTTGGAAGTTAAGGAAGCCTTAAGTTTCTTACCTTTCAGATAAAGCTTCCTCTCGAGTCAACCCTCCACAGAAACGCAAAAAAAAAATTTGATTATGACCTTGCACCTCTTAAAAATACAGTAAAAAGGTGACGCAGCACTTTTGTTTTCTAGAATACTTTGTTGACTTTTATCTAAGTTCAGATAATATAGGTAGATCCAATAAAACTATATTTTAGTTTCTAAAAAATTAAATGTAGGTAAATAAAAATTAAATTTGTTTCACAGAAGAAAATGAGAAATTGATCAAGGAAGCAGCGAGATTGAGCGGGAGTTTGAGATAAGAGAACTATCAGTCGGAAAAGAAAATTGGTTTTTGGTTATTCTCGTGAGTTGTGCAACTTAATTTTATTTGAAAAATTTTATCTGCGGACTCTCAATGGGAACCAGAGGTAAGTTTAACTTCAAATATTGTTTTTGGGAAGTAAAATAACTCCAAAATTCTCAACCCACGTTTTAACTTTTTTCCCCCTGAAGATAAAGATTTTAGGGCATGTTCAGGCACACGGGTCGATTGAAACTAGGTCGATGCGATTTGAGTCGGTACGATTCGCACGAATCTCTTTCCACCAGTTCCTTCTCATCCGAACCTCTCCAACTCGGAGCGATTCAAATCGCGTAAAATCGGGAAGGAAGTACCTCAGTAGCAGGATCGCACACGGCTCGATTGAAAACTAGGTCGACGCGATTTGAGTCGATACGATTCGCACGAATCTCTTTACCACCTCACTTCATATTCTAACCTCTCCAACTCGAAGCGATTCAATCGCGCGAAATCGGGAAGTAACTCAGTAGCAGGATTGCAATGGTCTTGCGAGTGTTTAAATATGTTTTACTTGATTTTTTAATGATTAATATCCCTTTTTTTGCTTTAAAGATGAATATCTATTATTGAAAAACCACGAGTTAGAGAAAAACCCTGGGAATACGGCGGTTAGCCCCACATTTTCTGAAAATATGTTTATCAGGCTAATTTTATTAGGTGTACAAAATGAAATTCGGCTAAAATCTACAAAATTCAAATTTACCCTGTGGCTGAGTTTCATTTTGTACACCTAATAAATAAAAATTGTAGGAAATTTAATTCTCTATAAATTTGTACTTAATTATTTTTTTTCTAGGATGCACCATTTTCGGAAAATAATTTTTTTAATATGTAAATTTATCTTGAAAACAGTGCGTCCTAGAGAAAAAATGAATAGAATAAAAATTCAAGAGAATTAAATTTCCAACAGATTTTATTTAGTGCATTTTTCAATATCTGTAACGGTTTACGATTTACAAGCCTTTAAAAATTAACCTTCTTAATGGTTATACTTCAATAACCTTCTTACACGGAGAAGGTCAACTTTGATGGACTTTAACGCCTAAAATGTTCAAAATTTTGAAAAAATGAACTACTAGGTGTACGAAATGAAACTCGGCTAAAATCTACAAAATTCAAATTTACCCTGTGGCTGAGTTTCATTTTGTACACCTAATAACTAGGATTGACCCGTGTGCCTTCCACGGTCGATGCAATTCTTTTTGTTGACGACTCATGCGATCTCAAACGCAATATTTTACAATCGGTATGCGGTCGTTGCAATACATTTATTTCTCTGAAGACTCCTGCGATCCCAATCGCGCGAATTTATCATCGGCCCGTTTCCGGAGGGCCTTAATCCTCAAAATGAGCCCCAGTTTTACCAACATAACTTCTTGAATTCGGTATATTTTGATAGTAGGTACATTGAAATAAATTTATATTCATGAGGGCCATTAAGCCACAGGCAGACTATTCAGATTGTGCTATGAATCACGAATATTGGAGACCCATATCTGAACCATAAGTATCTTTGGCCTTAGCAAATAAAACTTTTTTTTTATAAATGAAAAAAATTGCCGAATCATGCACGTAAAAAAAAATAATTATACGGTAATCAAAGCCCTTTTTTCTGTGAAGATTTCCGAGACAGTGCACGTACGCACGGAACCCTCAAATGAACAAACTTGACTATTCTCACGAAATCTTCTTTTTTTGTTTCCCCTCTCCTTTCTTTATTTCCGGTTTTCTTAAGCATCTAATAATTACACATGCTTCAGATTAAGTAGGGAAAGAAAGTAAAAAGAGATTTTCGGCTGGTTATCTGGCGATGACGGTACATACTTCTTTAAAAAACTGCAATCCCATTTTTCAGCAATTTTGCTGCCAAAGAGTTTAGTTAGTCGATGAACCGTGTGGGTGAAATCAGTGACTCCCTTAGCTTTATTTTTTTCCTTAAATGGAAGGCGGGAAAAAATAATCTGAAGATGAAACGACATTAAAAAAGAGAGAAAGCATCTCCATCAATAAAGTCTTAATTTCATAGGTAAACTTTTAAATGTGCCCTTTCGGCACACGTTTGATGTAGGCGTTAATTACTTTTTGATATCTTTATCACGAAATTTCGGGACTTGATGTATAGAATGTCAAACTTGATTCGCCTGAATTATAAATCGAATCACGACAATAAAAGTTCGCCGTTTAAAAAAGCAGTTTGTATTCTCGAACAATGGGAGGGAGATCGAATAGAAAAGTTGATTGATTGACTTGTGTTAACCTTCGTGACTGTTTTTATGTGTACCCGGTTTCTTCAAGAAAAAAGGGCTTCTTGCGTTACGCCTGCACTCTCAAAAAAAGTAAAAATTAGTTACGCAAATTGAAAATTCGAAAATTAGTTTTTTTAGCTTTTCCGCTTGCCAATATGGCATTTTAAAATAAGTTTTTGTATTAAAATGGTGTAAAACCAATTTTTCTTTCTCAAAACACTTGAGCCCAATCAATTTTGCATACGTTCCTTAAGGACCCCCTAAGATTTCTGTTCTCTAGGTTTCCTTGAAAATCCTTCCTCCTTAATTCAGTATTTATGAACCTCCCTTGAAGTGATCTGTTCCTTCAAATAAACGGAATCCTTCAGATTTCCCTTATTATTTTTCAAGGTACCTTAAGGAGTTCTCGGGCGGTGGACTCATTGGCTGATGATAACGCAATCCTTTATTTTCACCTTGAATTTCGACTTTGAAGCCCTTTCTTACTTAAAAAACGCCATTTTTTGGGTTCATTTCATGAAAACAAAGAGTTTTGAGGTAAAAATCGACTAAATTTTCGTCAGTTTCACTCTCGATTTGGACTATTCTCCCTATATCACATAAAATGGTCTACTCTGGGTCGCTTTTGTAACATAAAAACGCCATTTTTTGGGTAAATTTAATGAAAATCAAGATTTTTGAGCGAAAAATTGACTAATCTTCGTCAGTTTCACCCTTGTTGGACTTAGCATCCAATAAAACATAAATGGTCGATTTTCAGGCCCTTTTCTTACTTAAAAACGCCATTTTTTGGGTTCATTTCATGAAAACAAAGAGTTTTGAGGTAAAATCGACTAAATCTTCGTCAGTTTCACCCTTGTTTGAACTTTGCATCCAATATCATATAAAGTGGACGATCTTCAGGCCCTTTCTTACTTAAAAACGCCATTTTTTGGGTAATTTCATGAAAATGAAGAGTTTTGAGGTCAAAATCGACTAAATCTTCCTCAGTTTCATCCTTCTTTGGACTTAGCATCCAATATCACATAAAATGGTCGATTTTCAGGCCCTTTTCTTACTTAAAACGCCACTTTTTGGTTAATTTCATGAAAATAAAGAGTTTTGAGGTAAAAATCGACTAAATCTTCGTCAGTTTCATCCTTGTTTGGACTTAGCATCCAATATCACATAAAATGGTCTACCCTGGGTCCCTTTTCTAACATAAAACGCCATTTTTTGGGTAAATATAATGAAAATCAAGATTTTTGAGCCAAAAATCGACTAAATTTTCGTCATTTTTACCTCTGATACAGACTCTGCACCCAAAATCACAAAGTAAAGGACCACAACCCTGATATCAAAACAGAAAATTTGGATGGTCGATAAAATAATTCTTCACATTCTTCAAAGTAAAGGAACATAGTTTTTCAAAGCATTTTGGCTCTCGGTTTTGGATAGGTTCAGTCTTGCAAACATGAGATTTTAAAGACAGGGTGGAAAAAAAAAAGATTCTATTGTAAATTCGAGTCAATTTCTTAAACGGTTTAGTAACAAATTAAGTGTGTTATTAATTGAAGAAAAATGCAAATGTGTGTCTTTGTTTAGCTCAGATTCGTTCCTTTCTTCCTAGGGAAAGGGTTTAAAACTGTTGCAGATTTACGTTTCTCCCGAGTTAATTTAAAACTACATTTCGTAGTCAAATCCGAGCGTTATTTTCACTCTCGGTTTTTATCTCGAAGGGAGGCCCCCCCTCCATTGTATGCTAATTTCTACCGGGATCGACACGAAGCGGCCGCAGGTTGAGGTCGTTTCGCTTCCGCTCTTTAATTTTATTCGCGGTTTCAAAAAACGCTGACCGGTCCATCTCTAGCGGTTAAAAGCGTTTAGTTCTTGAGCTCTTATAAAATTAATTTTCGCATGGTCAAAGTTATGAAAATCCGTTCATAAACCATTCACGAATTAAATAAAAGGGAAAAGAAATCTTCCCATTAAAAGCACTAGTTTGAAGAGTTTCCAAAACTTCCTTAAAGAGAAGGACCAATATAGGAGGGAGAAGTATAACGGAGGGGAAGCATAAAGGAGGGGGAAGTATAAAAGAGGTAAAGTGTAAGGAAGGAGATTTTTTTAAATTTGTTTTTTCCAAGTGTCAAGGTAGAAATAATGGGCTTTCTGCCCAAGGAATGTCACTCTCGCAAGGGGTGGAAGTGTCTTTCTCCCTACTTTTTTTTACACTAAAAATTCATAAAAAATATAAGGACTATATTTTGGTGAAATTCGATCCGGCCGCTGCGCAGTTCTTCAAATCGGCCTCCTTACATTCTTGTTCTCCGACTTAAGAAGATCGTGTGAAAATCGGTTTAAAAACTGTGGCCGTGAAAAATGCAATGGCCGGCCGGAAATACAGACAAAGTTGTGGTCGATCCATAATCGAATTGACCCTACGGGTCTGGAAGACCTTTCCCCAAAAACCTGACGTGGGGTATCACAATAACTTCTTTTAGGAAGTTAAAAAGGATTTTTGGACATTTTCTTATGTTTTTCGACATAGAAACCCTCTTTTTGCTGATGTTTGGCGATTTCCTGGTTCTCTAAGCCTCAAAACCCCTATTTATCGAGTTTCCGGGAGCCTTCCTCTGTCGTTACGATAAGAAACACCTTTTTTTAATCACATTTTTGGGTGTTTTTGTCAGTTTTCTCACGGATAATCCCTCTTTTCCTGATTTAAGGTGGTAACTCTTTTATCCAAGAAACTTCGCGCAAGAAAGAAGATAGCTGGGGCCTAGTTTTTACAGGGACCTGACCTACGGGGGCTAGAATACCCTCTCCTAAAAACCAGATATGGAGGGTAATTCAATAACTTCTCTTTTAGCATCTTAAAAATTGCCAAAAACATTGACAGCTCGTCTGAAGCTAAGCTGTCCCCCTCTGTCTTTTTATGCGGGCCAATTAACCGTTCTCTAAATGCACGGAAATGTTAGAATACTGTTTATGCGATATATTTTATCGCCTCGTTACGAATTTACAATATGAAATTTAACATATAAGTTTATACGTTGCACAAGTTCATATGATGGGTCACGACTTGTATATAACTTGTGCGATCTTATGCGCCGTTATGGTCTTGTGTCAATTGCCGTCTCAACCCAACCATAACCGTATTTGCGCTCAATCTTAGCGGTCTTCGTGACCGACAGCTCGATAAATCTTAGCTTCAGTCCGCCCCAATTATAAACAATTAGAAGGCTAAAAAAAATGTCGGGGTCGATTAGCGGTGAATTATTTACCTTGGAGACTCGAAAGTGAAAATTAATGGGGTTCATTCATTATGAAATTAACTGTATCAACAAATAATTACGGACTTTTCTCACGATTGTCCCTTCCCACTTTTTCTCGAAAAACCGCGAGCTTTCGACAATTTCACACGTTTCTGAGGATGAGAAATATTATGACCGAATTGGAGCATTCAATTTTTTTTTTCTTTTTTCGAAGGTTTTGAAATTATTATAACTTGATAAAATTAAGTAATATGGCCCTCCGCAGTCTCCTCACGCAAACCATTATAAAATCCCTACAATCCCTCCCCTCTTTTTGAACTTCCATAAAGATATTGTGATACCCTCCACTTGGGTTTTTGGTGAAGGGTCTTCCAGACCCGGAGGGTCAAATCGAATAAGATCTTTACCGTTCTCAAGTTTGTCTGTGGTTCCGGCCGGCCGTCCGTAGCATTTTTCCGGAACACTTCACGACCACAGCTTCCAACCGATTTTCACACAATCTTCCCAAGTCGGTGAACAAGAAAGTAACGAGCGCGATTTTTGAGTTTCGAAAAAAATGGCGATGTCTGTTTGTTTAAAAAAATTCGTTCTTTCACCAAATACTCGTAGGTGTACAAAATGAAACTCAGCCACAGGGTAAATTTGAATTTTGTAGATTTTAGCCGAGTTTCATTTAGTACACCTAGTAGTTCATTTTTTCAAAATTTTATACATTTTAGGCGTTAAAGTCAATCAAAAGTTGACCTTCTCCATGTAAGAAGGTTATTGAAGTATAACCATTAAGAAGGTTAATTTTTAAAGGCTTGTAAATCGTAAAACCGTTACAGATATTGAAAAAATGCACTAAATAAAATCTGTTGGAAATTTAATTCTCTTTAATTTTTATTCTATTCATTTTTTCTCTAGGACGCACTGTTTTCAAGATAAATTTATTTTAAAAAAATTATTTTCCGAAAATGGTGCATCCTAGAAAAAAATAATTAAGTAGGTACTTTATAGAGAATTAAATTTCCTACAATTTTTATCTATTAGGTTTACAAAACGAAACTCAGCAGTGTAAATTTGAATTTTGTAGATTTTAGCCGAGTTTCATTTTGTACACCTAATATTAACCAAGTACCTACTCCTTATATTTTTTTGACAAATTTTTAGTGTAAAAAAAAATTTTATTTTAGAAGGGAGAAATTCATACTTCCACCCTTTGCGAGAGGGACATCCCTTGGGGAAAAGCCCATTATTTCTACCTTAATACTTAAAAAAAAAAAAATAAAATAAATAAAATAAAAAATAAATAAATAAATAAAAAAAAAAAAAATCAATGAAAAATTTGGGGGGGGATTCGAAAAAGACTAATCCTTTTTTTCTAAATTAAAAAAAAATCTTGAAATTATACTTCTGCTCCTTTAAACCTCCCCTCCTTAAACTTCCCTCCGTTATACTTCCCTACTTGATACTTCCCCCTCCTATATTGTTCCTTCTCTTTAAGAAAGTTGGAAGCTTTATTAAGAAAGTCGTTGGAAGCTCTTCAAACTTGTACTTTAACATATTTTAAGTTTTTCAGTACATATTTTTTTTTTTTTTTTTTTTCGGGTGTCTTTCTCAGTTTTTCGACAAAAAACTCTTAAGTTTGTCACGAGCTCTTCGTCTTTTATAACTCAAAATCCTTGTTTATTGAATTTCTGCGGTCTAAAATACAGTATTTTCGAGTGCTTTTGGTGTTTTTCCCCTCATTTAAGCTGATTTTCTCACCACTAAGCCAAAATTCGTATTAAAAGTCTAAAAATTCTTCGCGAATGAGCGGTCAGAGTCTTTTTGACTCACGTCAGAATTACGGAGTTCAAATCCCAGGCTGTAGAAAGAAATCTAAGGACGCTTCGTTGACTGGCTGCCGCCATAGTAATATGGCGAATTCCCACCTCTGGTTTCATATTTTTCCCTCGGTAAAAATTCTTGTGGTTTTTTTTTGTGAGTTCTAGAATCGCCATTTACAGGCCATCAAAATGCACTTTCAAAAAGAAAACATATTTGTGGCATTTCGTTCACGAAGCCCTCATTAAAGAAAAGAAATGACAATAATTTTGAGGAATTAGGTCGAAATTTCGCCGTGATGCACTTTAAAACAGTTTATTCAGTAATCTTGAGGATACTATTTTTTTTTTTTCGATATCTTGAGATGAATCGAGGGTTATTTTGAGTCCACCAAGGGAAGCACGACCTTCGGGTGAAAGTTTATATCAGGACCAGCCCCTTGGGGGGTTTTCACTCCGACCGTTCATTAGCCCTGAGCATTTTTCTTTATTCCTTTCATATTTTTCAATTATTCAGAAGACGCAATTTCTACAGAGGTTTCCTATTTTAATCATTGTTACACTCCGAGTGTGTTTTAATTGGCGAAAAAAGGCCGGAATAGACGCTTTTTCTACTCTTTTAACCGTGACACGTTTTTTTCCTTTTTTCTCCACGACAATACCGTTCGTTTTGGAAATTGGCTCACTTTTAAAGAGCCGCCGGATGTTCAAAAGGAAATTTCCTGCCATTTTATTGATTGTGTCCTTGTCCGGATTTAAATAAAACATGGTATTACACACGATTTCACTACATTTAAATTAAAATAACATGTCAATTAGGTCTTTTACTTTTGTTCAAAATAATCAATGAATAAGTAATTTTTATTAGGTGTACAAAATGAAACTCGGCTAAAATCTACAAAATTCAAATTTACCCTGTGGCTGAGTTTCATTTTGTACACCTAATCAATAAACATTGTAGGAAATTTAATTCTCTTTAAATTTTTACTTAATTATTTTTTTCTAGGATGGAACATTTTCGGAAAATAATTTTTTTTTTGAAATAAATTTATCTTGAAAACAGTGCGTCCTAGAGAAAAAATGAATAGAGTAAATGTAAAGAGAATTGAATTTCCAACTGATTTTATTTTGTGCATTTTTTCAATATCTGTAACGGTTTACGATTTACAAGCCTTTAAAAATTAACCTTCTTAATGGTTATACTTCAATAACCTTCTTACACGGAGAAGGTCAACTTTTGATGGTCTTTAACGCCTAAAATGTTCAAAATTTTGAAAAAATGAACTACTAGGTGTAAATGAAACTCGGCTAAAATCTACAAAATTCAAATTCACCCTGTGGCTGAGTTTCATTTTTTACACCTAATATAATGCTCGAGAAGTAAAAACGAGTCTGGAAGGCCCTCTCCCCAAAACTGTACATGAAGGGTGTTACAATATTCGTCTTTTAGAAAATTCCGGTTTGTCAAAGACGGTAGGGGATCTTTTCTCGTAATAATCAAGTAAAGTTAGCCTGCGAAAAGGGCGAATTTCGTGTAGTTTCTATAGTAGACGTTTTTGGGTATGCTGAACTCGATTTTGAGGTTGACGAAAATAGATAACGCGCTACTTTGAGGAAGTTCCCGTAAGGGACAGCTGCAGACTTCTAGGATACCGGCAAAATAGAAGGCGCTCCGGGTACGAAGGGCGAACTCAACAAAACGTAGATATTGCATTTTAAAGTTTTATGTTACGGGCGAACTCAACAGAAAAGTCATGCCCTTGAATGGAAAAGGAGTGGGGGTTGTGGACTAGGATGTGGAGTTCGCCCTTCGTACCCGCTCGATATCGCAGTTAGAGCTTTGCCGCATATCGGTTTTTACGTATTTAAAGGGAAAAAAGCTCGAACTCAACATAAAAATTATATGGGTGTATTCACCTAGAGGTCTAGAATCTGAAAATGAAAAAAAAAAAATTTGTCCGATGTTGAGTTCGCCCTTCGTACCCGGAGCGCCTCGATCCTAATTATGTTTTTAATTAATTACATTATCTAAATTCCATTTAGATCTTTACGCAACTACGAGCAGACCTAGAGAAAGCAAGAAATCTATATGAGACATAATGAATTAATTTAATTATGTATGACTCTATTTAAAAGTTTTGATTTAAAATTTAAATTTAAAAGCATAGTTAATATTTTCATGTTTAGAATTTTCTCTTATTCATTATTGAAAATTGATTTAGCGCATGTTTCTTTGAAGTTAAACTTTATTTTAACGACTTCAACCTTTTCAAGGAAAAGTTATTGTAACTCCCTCCATGTCCGGTTTTCGGAAGAGAATCGAGATTTTTTTTTTTTTTTGTGCCAAAACGACTAAATTACGTGAGAGGATTATTTTTTAAAGTTAGGGCTTTTTCCAGGCTTAAAACATTTTTTTTTTATTAAAGTTTCTAATTTTTCACAGGGTCATCGATCGAATTTTTCCCTTTTAAATTAATGGATTTCTGGTTGTAAGGTTGAATATTGACCTCAAAGTCTTAATTTTTTCTTTTATTATATAGCGGTTTTTTGAGGTAAATTTCAATCAGAGTTATTTCTACGGTTTTAATTTTTAGAATCTGGGTGAAGGGGAAATCTGTAATGATTTTGGAATCTCAATTTATAAAGTCATTAGATTTCTTGTTTTAAACTTGAGATTCTGGGTGGAAAGTTGTTTTGCGCACTTGTTGAATAAGAAAACTTCCAAGTGAAGAAATAAAAATAATAAGTTCACTTTAAAATGAAGAATGATTGTGATAGAGGGAGTAGCTCACCTGACGAGGCTTTTTAAGGGGATATGAGGGTTTAAGTTGGTTGCTTTGTACATATTTCGTTGTGATCAACGGTTTTCGGTTTTTCCCTTCTATCTCGGAAACCGTCGCTTAAAACGAAAAAACGTACTAACTAAAAGTTGTAGCTACAGAAATGTACTACATAAAATATAAAATATAAGTTCTTTAACGAAAAAACACTTTTTAAAAACAAACTTTTTATTTTATTAAAATTACAACGTATCGAACGAGAGTAAACAATGAAATGAGCACAGAGATAAGGTGTTAGGGGTTTATATGCAGATTGAAGGGTCAGCATTTTAGGTATAGTACATACGCATTGAAATAGGTGAGAATCGTGGGAAATGATTCTCTAAGCGGATTTACTGTCGCCTACGGAGACAAATGCTGAAGTAGCGTTCTCTTTGTTCTCTATGCTTCTATTGCGTGTTGACCTTGGAAGAGGTTGGTAACTCCTCCATCCTCAGAGGGTTCTTGGGGGTGGAACCAGCAAGAAGTCCAAAAGGGGTTGTTTGGAAGTTAAGTTGGAACGGTTGGTTTTCTGAGGCTGTCGAACAATGATCGGTTTGTTGCGTTTTCCCTCGGCGGAATTGGATTACAATAGTGATTATCAAAAATATTATGACTATGGTTACAATAATATAGAGAATAAGTAAATGGAGTACATGGTAGTTGTTAGTATCCTTATTTCCTAGAAGAAGAGGCCACTGTTCCTGTATTTTGGGGATGTAGGAGAATCCCCTCAAGTCGAGTTCTATTTTGGTCTTTTCTAATTGTTCCGTATCAAAATGTGGGATTTGGGGAATCCAGGGGGTTCCTTGGGATATTTGATTGGTTATTATCTCTACACCGTTTAGAGAGATGTCTTCTTTTTTCGGCGTGATTATCCAGGATCCTTTTAACCTTTTAAGAATGTGAGTGAAATTTCCTTTTATTTCTACTAAGGTTTCCTTTTGAGCAACTATGGTGACATGACCTGTTGGTAGGATTTCGTGATACGGGTCATCAATTTTTAATTCGGTTAATTTACACCCGGTGAGGGTATGATGAGAGATTACATTTTTTGAACAAGTGGTGACTTCTTTACTTAAATCTAGTATCTTACAGAAGTAGTTCCAATGGTTATTTTTATAACATAGGTTGTTAGTAGAATGAGTTATGTGGTTATTATTATTTACAATGACGTATTGGTTCTGGTTAAGGACCGTAAAGACTCTGTCGCCTCTTATTACAGGTATGGAGTTTAGGGAGAATATGAAGAGGTCTGAGTCGGTATATATCGGTATTTCTATCAGGTAATTGATTTGCCAGGATTCTAAGGCACATACTGTTTTCGAATTTAATTCGTGTTCCAAGATTGAGTCGAACAGTTTTATTTTTTCGTTACCTTTTGATAGCCTTATGATTTCCTTTTGGAATAATGTTGGAGGGATGATGCTGGGATGTGTAATTCCTAATTTGCAGAATGTTAAGGAATTTTCGATTTCGCGTAGGGTGTTTATGACGATGTTTATATTGATCAAGATGTGTGTCGCGAGTTCTTTGAAAAATCCAATTAGTACAGGGTCGAGATATTTTTCCATTAGTTTCATTTTGTTTTTTATTTCAAGGTTGTTGAAGTTTAAGGTTTCAATAGTCTCGTTGTATCTTTTTATGATTTCTATTAACATTCTGTTTTGGTTGTTTATTTGTGAAGTCTTCTT
The DNA here is from genome assembly GCA_014119065.1 of Orius insidiosus. Taxonomy (NCBI): domain Eukaryota; kingdom Metazoa; phylum Arthropoda; class Insecta; order Hemiptera; family Anthocoridae; genus Orius; species Orius insidiosus. The sequence continues at coordinate 34,492 of JACGAQ010002424.1, forward strand.
TTCGCTATCATCTTTTAATTCCTTAATTAGGTTGTCATACCGGATTTGGTCTTCGTGGTCTAGGTTTCCCGTGATGAAGTTAATGAGGGAACCTAGAGGGTTTATAAGTCCTCTTTTCTCTCTTTTGTGAAGGGTATTTTCGGGTGAGAAATTTCGTATTTTGTAATCGGCAATCTGTAGGGATGTTTTAATTGTTTGCGTATATTCGTCGAGTGATTGATTAAGTAGTTTGTTCTTTTGTAGATTTTGGTCTAGTTGGTAATGAGAGTCTTGGAGTTGATGTATGGCAATTTGCATTGGTTTTAGGTCGTAATAGTAGTATAAGAGGTGTTGTCTTGTTTCTAGATAGGACGGTCCTAGTCTGATGGGGATGATACCTCCGCAATCGTCAGCGTTCTTCAAATCGGCCGCTGCGGTGACCGTTAAGAACCTAAAAAATATTATTTTCGGGGTTAGTTAATTTAGTAATTTCTCCGAGGTAATTTCTAGGAGGATTTCTTTCCTGAGCCGGGGCATGTCTTCCTGGGAGAAAGACAGAGGGGCGTTTCGCGCAAGGAAATCTGTGTATTTACACACAAAGGCCCCGCAATCGTAATCGTTGGTTTGACGAGGGATGTTGGTTTCTTGCAGGAAATTCCATGTTTGTCTGTCTAATTTTATATTTAGTTTAGTTTCCCATTCAGTCTCCAGATAGGAAAATATTTCGTCCATGATCTTTTTACCTGTTGATAATGGTCTGAGTAAAGAGTCGTAGTATCGTATGATTTGGGATTTCGGCCTTATTTCTATTAGAGTCCAATGATTTCCTTCATGTATGGGGATAAAAATGATTTCCTTGTCTGACAAGTCGGTTCTTCGAGTGTAGTTTTTCACTCGGTGATATCCGTGTTGGAGAGCAAGGTACATGAAAGTATTGAAACAATGCACCTTAGGGAGGTTTGCCGTATTTTCGCTTCTGATGTTAATTAGTTCCATGAAAAGGTTTATTGCGTTGTCGTTGAACCAGTTGTTTCCTTTTACTGAGTCATAATCGGAGCTAGTCAGTTTTGTACGCGGTACAAGCTTTTGGGGGTTTCCTTGATCTTGTGTTTTCGTATTGGTTTCTTGTTCCGGTTGTTCGGTAGTGTCGGTTAAAATTTCATTGTCGGCTACTGGAACTGTCAGTTCAGGTGGTTGAGTAAGGTTCTTTTCGTCAGTTGTCCGTTCGGTTTTTCTAGGTCTTTTGATATTTTTTAGGTGTATTTTTGTCTTGGTTTTATGATGTTTGGGAATTATTTCAGCCGTTTTCCTTTCAATATCGATTTTCGTCAGAGTCTCGTTGTTATACTTATGCTTAGTTTTGTCTTGTATTTGCTTAGTTTCTACCAGAACGTCTATTGGTATCGCTGGAAGGTCGTTTTCCCGTTTTCGTTCCTTTTGTTTATAACATGTTCTTTGGTAGCGGTTTGTCGGTCTTTGAGCATATGGTATAATTTTTCCATCTTTTCCTTATGTTCGGAAATGTAGATGTTAGTGAACCCTTCGTCAATATCTGGTGGTATCGGATTCGTCGAGCCAAAACTTCCATTTATGATCTCGTAAGGTGTTAGTTTTGTGGAAGTGTGTATGCTGTTGTTGTATGTGAGTATCGCATATTTGGCTCTGGTTTTTACAGGAGTTTTTTGGAACTCTTTGCTATTAGCCATGAGTCGCATTATTTCTATAAAGGTCGAATGAAACCTCTCAATCGGAGAGTTTGAGTTGGGGTTCTGCGTGCACGTATAGTGGATGAGAACATTCTGTACCTTTAGAAATTCTTTGACAACTGTCGACGCGAATTCGTTTCCGTTATCCATGACTATTTCCTTTGGATTACCATGGTGGGATATAAACTTGAGAAGTTTGTTAGTTATTTCGACGGCATTGGCCGTTCGGATAGGGTAGATTTGTGCATATTTTGAGAACTTGTCTATCACGGTTAGAAATTTTTGCTTTTTCTAATGTTAGTGTGTCAATATGCAAGGTCTCAAACGGCCTAGAGGGTGTTGGAGTCAAATTAAAGGCTGGTTTGAGCGGGTTGCGCTCGTATTTGCAACGTAAGCAAATCTCACACTTATTGATTATTTCGGTGATGTTCTCTTTAAGATTCGGCCAGTAGTATTGCCTTTTAATATGTTGGTATGTTTCATCGATTCCTCTGTGGAACCTTTCTTTTGTATGGTGTTTTTACAATAATTTCTTTCTGGTCTGTATTCGGGTATGTCTATTAGTAATACATTGTGTTTAGTGAGGTTTAGTTTGGTGAATTTAAAAAATTTGCAGCAGAGGGCTGAGAATTTTTCATAGAGGTCTGGTGTTCCTGAAATACAGTCCGTAATGTACTTTGGGTTGTATGTAATTTTTTATGAATTGGATTATTTCGTTGTCTAGGTCTCGTGTGGGTAGTTTTACTGTTGTTCGGTTTTTGTCGAAAAGTGTCATGGTTTCTATTACTGTATCGAATTGTTCTCTAAGGAGAGGACAATTTGGTTTTTGCAGTAATTTAACGGGTTCTCACGTATGGGAATGGTGGGTGATGCGTCTCCTTCTTATCCGAGTGTACGGTCTCATCGAAAGGTCTTTCCTCTGCGTTAGCGAGAAGGGAAGAAGTATCTGTCGTGAGAACTTCGGTTTTATGGAGTTCGATATTGGAGATGGCGTTTATTTTTGTTCTCGAAAGTGCATCGGCGTTATTATTTTGTTTTCCTTTCTTGTATTTAATCTCGAAGTTAAATTCATCGAGGCGTAGTTCCACCTAAAGAGTTTGGAATTTGGTTCCTTCAAGGAATTCAACCACTGTAAAGGTTGATGATCTGTTTCAAGTGTGAACTTGCGCCCATATAGATACGGTCTGAAATATTGGGTTGCCCACACACAAGCGAGTAGCTCCCTTTCAATGTGGACAACTTTTGTTCAGTCTCGTTTAGGGTCCGGCTGGCATATGCGATCGGGTGTATATCACCGTCAAGGTGTTGAGATAGCACAGCCCCTAAGGCGACTCCAGACGCATCTGTGTTGAGGATGAAATTTTTAGAAAAGTCTGGATATTTCAAAACAGGATCGTTAGTCAGTAGTAATTTACATCTTTCGAAGCATGAAAGATAGTCTTCGTCAGATGGGTTGATTTTCTGTCCCTTTTTTAATCTTTTTGTCAGGGGTTTAGTTTCTTCGGCCAAGTTCGGGATAAATTTCCGGTAGTATCCTAAAAGACCTAGGAACCCTTTAAGTTCTTTTGTTGTTTTAGGAGTGGGAAATTTGGTTATGGCTTCTATTTTGTCGGGATTCGGTTTGAGTCCGTCGGGTGTTATTTTATGTCCGAGGTATGCCCTTCTTTTCTTAAGAATTCTTGTCCAGTTGGATTTTTAGACCCGCTTTTTGTAGTCTCTCGAATATTTTCCGAAGGCGTGCCATATGTTCCTGCAAACTTGCACTAAAGACGATAATATCGTCCATGTACACTGAACACACTTCGTTCTGCAGGCCTCGGAGGCAGTTATCCATGAGGCGCTGGAACGTGCTAGGCGCGTTTTTAAGCCAAACGGCATTCGCCTAAATTGCCATTTTCCACCTTCTGTACTGAAAGCTGTCTTAGGTTTGCTTTCTTCTTCCATCTCGATCTGGTGGAATCCTGAGACTAGGTCTAACGTGGTAAAATATTTGCATTTCCCCAACTTAGATAGTATATCACTTATGTCGGGTAAGTCGTACTTATCGTCAATAGTTTTTTGGTTCAACTGACGATAGTCGATCACAAGGCGGAATTTAGGTTTTCCGGAGGCATCAGCCTTTTTTGGGACTACCCAGATAGGGGAATTATATGGAGAATTGGAAGGTTCTATGATCCCATTGTTCAGCATCGAACCAATTTGCTTTTTTACTTCGTCTTTATAGATTTCCGGATATCTATATGATCGAGAGTATACTGGGATTTCGTCCATGGTTTTAATGGAGTGTTTAGTCATGTTGGTACTTGTCAGCTTCTCGTTTTCGTCATAAAATACGTCAGGGAATTCAGTTATAAGTTTTTTTATCTCTCGTATTTCTTCGGTATTTAAGTGGTCGAGTCTAATAAGAGAAAGTAAGTCGTTTAATTTTTCTTTATTTCGCCCCGGGTTTGTTGTGGAATTATTTGGAGGGTTAGTGTTCTGATCTGGGGGCCAAAAATATTTTTCGTCTTGAACAATTTCGTAATGTTGTTTGTCAATAGTTCCCACGTGTAGGATTCTCTCTTCTTGGGAAGTGTTCAAAGCTAGACAGTGAGCCCTATGGTTTTCAACGTTGAGCATGCAGTTGGGTATTTCAAAGGAGTCGATCTTCAAGTGATTTAAAATTACGGTGCCCTTATCGATCTCTTTTAGGTTTATCTCGATCTGTTTTCCTGAACGAGGGGAAAATCGGTATGAATTTAGTTTTTGGGGTATCTTATAAAATTTAAGGGGGATTTCGAAATCTTTAGCCTTAATTGTGTTTCTATCTAGTCGAACCGAAACTCCCATTTGTTTTAGGCTATCTAAACCGAGTAATAAGTCAAATTCTTTATGAAAGTCGAATATGAAGAATTTGCATTCTTGTTTGTCACTTAAATTTGGAAAAAATAAGTTGAAAGGCAATTTCAAGCTTAAGGTCCCTTGTGTCTTTCCGTGGGAGGTGGATACAAGGAATTTATCTGGTTGAATTAATTTTGAGTACTTCTTACTTGCTTTAGTTGAAATAAAACTGTTCGAGCTACCGGTGTCGATTAAAATTTTTAAATTGTTACCTGTAGATATGAAGGGAAGGAAGGTAGAGTTTTCGAGGTGTAACAGATCGACTTTAAGGTTCCTTTGTGTGGTTAGGTTGCAGTTTCTTCCTCCGCGCCGTTCTCTAAAAAACATTCTTCATCTTCTTCTTCATCTTCATTTTCCTGTTCCTTTTCTCCGTCTTCTGGCAGTACTTCATGATTTAATGTTGTCTGGTAACTCATTGTCCTTGGTGCGAAGATGGTGAGGGATGAATTTTTGACTTTGCTGCGGTTGCTGTTGTTGTTGCTGTTGTCTGTTCTGATTTTGTTGAAATTGTTGAGGTCTTTGTTGAGTTGGCTGCCCTGTATTTTTCTGGAAATTCGAGTTCTTATTTGCGGCGTAAAGCCCCTTTTCGAGTGGAAGTTGGGGTTGTTTTGAATTTTTGAGTTTGTTGTTCGGTCGAGTTTGATTCCGAAAATTTCCTTGTTAACATCGGGAACTGAAACTCGTTCGTTAACATCGAAATCGCACTTTGTAGACTTGTAGGGTTCTTGGTAATGAGTAGTCTACCGATGTCGTTGTGTAGACCGGTCAGAAACGCTCTCAGCGTGATTCCTTCTATGTAGCTACCCATTGCGGGCGTATAACCTTCTAACATTTTTGCTTTAGTCAAGGTTAGGGTGAACAATTTAGAGGTCCTTTCATAGAATGAAAAGGGGGTCTCGTTGCTTTGTTGCTTAATTTTAGCAAGTTCAATTGTTAGTGTGAGCAGGTCACGTTTGTCGCCGAAGTTGGCGAGGAGGGCGACTTTTACCTCTTCCCAATTGTCCATAGGAAGATGAAAAGTGGTTTGCGCCGCTTTCCCTTTTATCTTAGCTTTTATGTTGCTAAGTAGCACCTCATTTTCGTAGCAATTTACGTTTTCTGTGTCCCAGAATTTCTCGATTATCTTATCGCCTCGGGCGATGAAGTTTTGTAATGTTTCTGGTTCTCCAGTGAAGTCGGGGATGCACCCGAAATCTGCCTTCGATGGGCCATTCCTATTCCTGTCGTTTGGCAGAGTATTTACGATCCCATGGATCAATTGTTGTAATTGCTCTGGGCTTAATATAAAGTTGGCTTGTTGTGCCATTCTGATTGGGGTAGTATAGTGTTTAACTGCTTTTTTATGTTTCCCAATTTTTGTTTTGGATTTTTTTTTTCGGAAAGTTCGCTTTTGCCCTTTTCGCGGTCTCTAATTCTGAGGCAAGTAACTATCTCTTTAAGAAGTTGCGGGAGGAGACAAAAGAAAAATAACCTGTTGTCACTTACAGGAATATTGTGATCATTCTGCGTGCAGGTGTCCTTTTCCGGGCTCTTCGTATTCCGTTGATCCGTTGGTTTGAAGTGTTTTCGAATACCGGTCACGAGTCGTAAAAACGAACCGAATTTTTTCAAAGATTAAATTCGTCGACCGGTCCTACCGACTGCGCCAAATATAAGTTCTTTAACGAAAAAACACTTTTTAAAAACAAACTTTTTATTTTATTAAAATTACAACGTATCGAACGAGAGTAAACAATGAAATGAGCACAGAGATAAGGTGTTAGGGGTTTATATGCAGATTGAAGGGTCAGCATTTTAGGTATAGTACATACGCATTGAAATAGGTGAGAATCGTGGGAAATGATTCTCTAAGCGGATTTACTGTCGCCTACGGAGACAAATGCTGAAGTAGCGTTCTCTTTGTTCTCTATGCTTCTATTGCGTGTTGACCTTGGAAGAGGTTGGTAACTTATATTTAGTTTTTCCGTCAGAGCAATATTTTAGGAGATATGAAGGTTTAAGTTTCAACAGGCTGTAGGATTATTAGTTTTAACCTCATAACTCCTAAATATTGCTCTAACGCAAATAATGAATAATAAATTTTTGTAGGAAATCTTTGTATCTACAACTTTTTTAGGACATTTTTTCGTTTTGAGCGACGGTTTCCGAGATAGATGGGAAAACCGAAAACCGTTGCTCACAACGAAAAATTTGCAAAGAACTCACTTAAGAACCCTCATATCTCCTTAAGTATGCTCTGACAAAAAAAACCAATGAAGTCTTTTTGTAGTAAATTTAGTACCTACAACTTTTACTTAGGACATTTTTCGTT
>JACGAQ010002425.1:0-41364 GCA_014119065.1 Orius insidiosus
TTTCGATATTCAGTCTTTCTCTCTGCCGAATCCTTGGTTTTTATTTTTTTAACACAATTTCTTTAGCCGGTGAAGAAGAATGTAACGAGGGCGATTTTTGAATTTCGAAAAAATGGCGGAGATATGTCTGTTTGAAATTTTAAAAACTTTGCTGCGGCCGAACCGTTAATCCGATTTTCACCAAATTTTCACCAATTACTCCTTATATTTTTTAAGAATTTTTGGCGTAAAAAAAAAAATAAAAAAAAAAAAATAAATAAATAAAAAATCCCTAGGCCAAAGAGCCCATGATTTCTACCTTGACACTTTTAAAATTTTTCGAAAAAAAACCGGAAAATTTTTCGAAAAAAAAAGTATGACAAAAAACTTGGAAAATTTCCAAAAAAGGAACTTAAAAATTTTTCAAAAAAAAAGGAAAACCCGGAAAATTTTTCGAAAAAAAAATTCGGAAAATTTTTGGGAAAAACAAACTTGGAAAATTCTCTTTTATACTTTCCCTCAAAAAAAATTATACGGTTTTTTTGGAAAAAAAAAGAAAAACTGCAAATTTAAAAAAAAAAAATAGGAAGGAGTGTGATTATTATTTTATTTTTTATTTCTATACATAGTTACATACTGTATAATTTTTTATTGCTGTATATATATTTTTTTTTTCTTTTTCATAAAGAAATATTTCTGAATTTTTAATTATTAATTAATTTATTTTCATTAGTTTGCATTTTTCCCCTAACAACGAATAGTATGTGGTGAAATATAGGTGAAGAGTGAGGAAGAATGCAAATAATGAATAATCAACTGAGTCCCATGAAATTCAATGTAAAAGATTAACGGGTACGGGGAATAACCGACTTAGTCCACAGAGAGCGGGAAAAAACCAACTTTGTCCAAATTCTCCTTCCATTCTTATTCCCTCCATATTGTTTATTTTGTGCGTAGCTGTTCTTGAAAACTTGTGATTAGTTTATTCTTAGTGATTATCAGTTTATTTTCAATAATGAGTGACTATGATGTTAGTGATGAGGAAACTTCGGTGAATTTTACGGGACAAACTAAAAAAAGGAAAAAAACGGTTATTTACCTATATTATATAAACCCATTTTTTCATTAAAATTTTGATTTAATTTTTGTGATAAATCGAAAAAAAAAAAATTAAAATTTAAGAATGTTTCAAAAGGGATACCTTTTTCAAGGTAATTTGAACGGGGAAAATCCAACTAAGTCCACAATTTTTTTTTTCAAAAAATTTAGTGTAGCTTCAAATTAGCATAATTTTTTAGTTTATAGAGTAAAAATCCACGGTCAAAGGTTCATGAACCGATAAAACTAAACAATTAAAAAAATGATCATTTGAATAAAATTATGAAATAACCAACTTGTTTTTTTCAATTTCTGGAAACATAGACCTTTGGACAAAGTTGGTTTTTCCCCAAAGGTCTTCATTATTGTTTTTAGAAAATAATTCGATGGGGGGATATTTTGTAAGACAGGCAATAAATTAGAACGTTTACATTGTTTATTCCTCAAGTCTTCCAAAATGACTCCGCCCCTCGGAAAATCTTTTGATCCTTCGGGACACGATTACGATCGATCTAATCATACGATTTTCTTATGTCATAGGTTTTTGGAATCGGGGAATCGTGAGCTAATTTGTATACCGGCGATTTTCGAAAAAAGGCCGAGAAAAAAAAGATAGATTTCGGATTTTCCGGATGGAAAATTTTTTGGAAAATCGGCATGCCTAACTCTTATTCATTTTTGGATTTTAAAACGAAAACCGTTTTCAAAATTATTTTCATGGACATGGAGGGTAAAACTAAAATTTGTATTTAATGGCTTATTAATTTTAGTATTATTGTTATCGCTTGAATACTTGCTTTCATGCAAACTACCTGTGTTGAATCACATTCTATATCTCTAAATATCTAGAAAAAAAAAATACTAGGGTAGGCAGAGAAAGACCGAATATCGAATGAAATGAAAAATTCCCCCCACCGCTGACGTAGACGGGCGGCGAACATCAAACGGAAATTCGCATTTTCGCGTTTCGGACGCCATTTTTTATCCGATCTTTATAATACTAACGTCGTTGGATTCAGGATTTTTTAACGATTCTGGGCTGTTGACCACTTTTTCAAATTTTGCAAAATTTAAAAATTTTGGCTCAAAATTTTGATTTTGGCGGCAAAAAAATTTTTTTTTTTTAGATTCCGAATTTTGTGCTGTACCACTGAGTACATTCCAATTTGAAAAAATCAAATCGGACCAATTTTAGAAGCGTGAGAACTGCCCAAAATTTCGGTTTTCTCTCTCCCTCGCACTCGTATCTTCTGTCTAACACAGAGTTGCCACACTTGTAGTCCCCTTTCACCTTAAAATCCGCCTGGATATACAGGGTGTCTCAGACACAACCTAACTTCGTTATTTCAAATGAGAACCCCTATTTTTTATTTCAGATTCGTAATCTACGCAAAATTTCAAGTAGATTTGAGTACTCATATGACGATTTTGGACAACTTTTAAAAAATGTCAAAATTTAGCGTTTTTTGCGCTAAAATCCGTTAAAATTGACCTAGGAGACTCGTTTTTTTTTTAATTCCACTTATTTTTTCCCGAAGAATCCAACTGTCTCAAATTTGAGCATCTTCGCATTCTGCATCACGAGATTTCGTCGCTAATGGCCTTTTTTCAAGTTTAACTCCAAATTCCATACTTCAAAAATGGAAATTAGCGATTTGTTGACGGAATTTTAATTTTTGATGCATAAACACAAAAGACGCTGTAGCTCTTTCAAAATTTGTGGTCCGAAAGAAAAATTCCTTTCAACAAGTGCTAATTTTCATTTCTGAACTAAAAATTTGGGTTCTAACTTGAAAAATGGCCATTAGCGACGAAATCTCGTGATGCAGAATGCGAAGATGCTCAAATTTGAGACAGTTGGATTCTTCGGGAAAAAATAAGTGGAATTAAAAAAAAAACAAGTCTCCTAGGTCAATTTTAACGGATTTTAGCGCAAAAAACGCTAAATTTTGACATTTTTTAAAAGTTGTCCAAAATCGTCATATGAGTACTCAAATCTACTTGAAATTTTGCGTAGATTACGAATCTGAAATAAAAAATAGGGGTTCTCATTTGAAATAACGAAGTTAGGTTGTGTCTGAGACACCCTGTATATCCAGGCGGATTTTAAACTACACCATCAAATTCTTTGATTTAAATTAAGGGGGGTTTACATTTAACTTTTTTTCGTAAAACCACTTTTTAACGCTCTCCCAGACGCTTGCCATGTGTTTCCGGACAACCTGTATATTTCGCAAGGAGCTTGATTTTACTAAGCAATAACCAATATTACAATATTACCCTCCGTAGACAGTTTTTGTAAACTGATCTTCTAGACCCCGTAAGATCAAGTTTACCAACTATGACCAATCAAGTTTGATTTTTCCCCCTTTTTTTTTGCCGAGAATGTTTCATATTCCTCGAAATATATCTTTTTTGGTGCCAAAATCTTCTCAAGAAGAAAAATATTGTAATACCCTCGACGCTTTTTAAAAACGTTTATTTTATTCCTCCTAAGATCCATATTACTACTTTAGGTTGATTGTTCACCCTTTTCAACAGAAATCTGATGAATTTCAGCTCAATTTTTAGCTTTTTTCTAGGGAAATCTACCACTTTTCAGAGGGAATCCGTGATATCAATTTGATAGTTATTGGATTTTTTTAACTTAAGATCATTTTTGGCGATTATGGGAATTATTATGACCGTTGGGAAACAATTTTTCAGTCTCAACGTTTAAGGGGATTTTCAAGGGGTGTTTATTATCTATACCCTCAAGCAATTTGGTTTTGCGGGTTATGTGGGAAGCCTAATACCCCTCCGACCCCCTCAAATGGCGAAATCGGTTGTTTTCACTTCGGTCTGAAATCAATTTATTTTCATCCATTCACTGCTTGATTCTGTTTGTCCGCCCTAATGAGATTCTTCCCAGCCGTCATTAATGAGATCCTAACAAGGGGTTGCCGTATAAAAGTTTTGTTCTGCTCGAATTCCGTCCTCAAAAAAAAAAAAAAGTACTAAAAAATCGCTAAAAGCGTATGATTTAAACGGATACTGAATAGATAGCTTTAATTGAATCCTCGGGAAAATAAAATTTTTAATCAAACGCTCTCATTGATTCCGGCGAAGCTTAAATTAAAAAAAATATTTGCCTCCCTTTTTTCGGGAGGGGAGAGGGCTTAAAAAGTTTACGGTTATTTGCTTCCGACATCCGACAGCCGGATAAAATCGAACCCGACAAAAAAAGTTTCGATAACCAAGAAAACGCGATAGCTCAAAGCGACGATCTTTTCTCAACAAGCGCCCACACATTTTCTCTCGTTATGTCCTCCGGATTAGCATTTTAATAGGTAAAACGTCGGAGGCGAGGTTTAGTATTAGTATTCAGTGGTTGTGCCAGATAGTAAACGAGACAGCGAGTTCCAAACCCCTCCCTCTTCCTCTTACAACCCCTATAACCGCCACCATACTTTGCCACAGTACCCAAAAAACCATTGTAGAAATCCCGCGAGCTTTCAAATGGACAAGCATTCTTATCTATACCCAGGGAAAAAAAAGTCTTTATTCCAGGGATTATTTACTCAAAAAATTTTATTCGTTCATATCCCACTTCTGATGGGCTTTCGCTCATTCGTGGATGATTAAAAAAATTTTTTTTGCGGTTTAAGGTAGAAAAAATGTAAAAGTTTAACGCCAGCTTACAATAATGGCAGAAGCGTGTTTGATGTAAGGCACTGATTGTACACTTCCCATGGCTGTTGCAAACTTGCTTCCTTCTCCGAACCCCCTTTTCTAACTTACAAGCTCATAATTAGATTTCACAAACAGATCCAGGAACGTATAACAAATTAACAACGACTCAGATTAGTCCTACGACCTATAAAACAGGCTAGAAAGGGTCGGAATCGAGCGGGAGGGGTGTTAATTAATAAAATTAGACTTTCTGTCACGTTTTCTATAGAAGGCCTCAAAAATTAGATTTTGGAGTATTTTTAAGACAATGAAATGAGTTTTCTTAAATCGTGAACTGTGGGTGTCTTAAGAAAACCAGAAAAGAAAAATTCGTCGCGTTAGTTCTAACACCGGATAAGTCATTTTTTATTTTTGAGTTAGGCATTGTTTCTGATGGTAAATTTTGTGGAGAATTGAATTCCGTTGGTAGTTTAACCGTATTACCAACAGAAAACGCATAGTTTACGATTTAGCCAACAGGTGCATTGATTCCAATGAGAAATAAATCCGTATTTTGGCTCTCCTGAAAACCTTGGAAAAATGACTTGCCCGGTGTTAGAACTAACGCGACGAATTGCTGTAAATCACTTCATAAAATTAGTTTCATTGATCTTCACACAGCGCTCAAATCGCAGTTTTTTAAGAGCTGCAATGTTTGTCCGTCTGAAAAATGAATTTTAGAGCTAGGCCTATTTAAATACGTTATAATATTTTTGAGCTCTCTTTTTGTATTAAGAGCAGCTATAAAAGGGAAATTTTGGTCGTGAATAACCTTGTGATATTAGTTTCTGTGACCTTCACACAGCGCTCAAATCGCCAACGCTTGCCCGTCAGAAAAATGAGTGTCTAGAGTTGGGGCTATTTATACAACCAGATTCCTTTAGAGCAAGCTGAAAAAATTAACCTCAAAACACTTCTATTTTGTATGCATTTTTCTTTTCTTCACACAGAGCTAAAATCGCTATTTTTTAAGGGCTGCAATGTTCGCCCGTCTGAAAAAATGAATTTCTAGAGCTAGGCCTATTTTTAATACGTTATAATACTTTAAAGCTCTCATTTTGTATTAAGAGCAGCTATAAAAGGGAAATTTTTGTCGTGAATAACTTCGCGATATTAGTTTCTTTGACCTTCACACAGCGCTCAAATCGCCAACGCTTTCCCGTCTTAAAAATGAGTGTCTAGAGTTGGGCCTATTTTTACAACCAGATTCCTTTAGAGCAAGTTGAAAAATTGACCTCAAAACACTCCTATTTTGTAAGCTTTTTTCTTTCCTTTTTTTTCTTTTCGATGAATAAGTTATTCCGTATCATTAGAATGCATTATAAGGGAGAAGAAAAAGTGATTTGTCAGCAATCTGTCCTCTTGTAGGTCTCTTTTCCAAGGGAAAAAACTTTCCCAGGGTGAAAACGTGACAAATATTCAGAGAGAAAACTCCGTACAGACGAATTTTTACCTTTGTTTTTTTTTTTTTTCGACATTACGACCTCACTTTTATATAACCGTTCATTTCACTCAGAAAAGACATTGGAAAACTTGCTAATTAGTTTAAATAAAAAGGATAAGTTCCGAGGTTTTCCTGACAAGTCTACGCAGTTTGCCCAGAGGGGAAAACTTTGATATATCACTCCCGACATAGATATAACTGAGTTAATGAACCTCCTACTTCATTTATCACTCGAATACCATGACAGGTAAGTGATTTTCCTACTTTACAAGACTGATGTTTTTAACGTTATTATTCAAATTACAAAGAAGAAGGGGAAAAAAAGAAAAGTAAATAAATCAACTTTCATTTCTACCGTTGAAGACGAGGTGTTCTAATGAGCAAACTCGAGTCTATTGTTTCACGAAACAATAAACACGCCTGTTTGCAGTCAGAAACCAAAACGCGCCCCTCGCTAATTAGAGATAATCCTGTCTATTTGGCGAGTAGGAATATATAAACTTTTCCTACTTTATTTATCCTTTCTTTTCATACGGAAAAAAAATCTGAACTGATAAAGCAGGGAACATATCCCACTTCTGATATCAGCGGCCAGCGCTTCCAAAGAATTGTTTAGCTCATAAATGATACTTTTAACAACTTTAGTTCAAAATGTTTGATGCTCCACATGTGCCAACAGCCAAACACCAAAATATCGAGAAAAAAATTAACCATTTTTTATTTTTTTATATGAAGTTTAGATACACTATAAAAGCAGCCTTACTTCTAAAGTAACTTTTTTTTTACAAAGGATATCATCGGTGACCAATATTTTTCGTTTCATGCACCACTGAACGCTTCATATGACCTGGAAATTTTCATATTAACTATGAAGTAAGTTTTAATATCTAAAAGATTGAGGTAATTTTTTTCCGAGACATTTTTGGTAAGTACAGCGGTTTTCACCTAATTAGCACTAAATTTTTTCTCATTTTGGCGCTCTGCATTTTTAGCTTTGAAAAGAAACCCATTTCAGTTGGTAGCATTGAGATTTTCGGTATTTAAAAGCTGGTATTCTGAGTCCACGCTTTTGGCGAAGAAGTTGAAAAAAATAAAGATCTTCTCACGTAAATGGGGCCAACTGCAAAGACACCTAGAGAGGTATAAAAAAAATTAATTTACATTTGAAATGAGAAGAAAATCTTCTCTTTTTTCCCCTCTTTAGACTCCTAAAATAACAAATTCGCGTCTTTTAAAAAGAAGAATGCTGAAAGGAAGAATAACGATAAGGTCTGAACAATTTTCCCAATTCGAGTATTTGGCCCGAGGGGCAAAAAGGGATTCGAAGGGAGGAGGAGGTGGAAACTATTGGGAAGACAAGCTTGTGGTAGCTGGCCTGGAACGATCTGGATTACGGAGCTCTCGGGTATAATAAGACAGGATCTTCCAATCTGTGACTTCGGAAATACAAGCTCCCTCTCCCAACAGAAAATTAATTTAGATGGTAAAGAGGAAAGATATAACTTCTATCTTTAATATTATTCAATATTTCCTAATCATTAAAAGGTTTTTTTTAATTAAGTTCGTTAAGGTCATTTTTCAAACCTAATTAATACATTCTTGTTTTTCTATTCAAAAATAAAAGCCGGTTAATAAATAGTTTTAAGGGGAAGAAGAAAAAGCGGTCTTGGGGGTGTTGAAGAAAAGTTTCGAAGCCCAACCTCTTTCGTGTTTCACTTTATAATTAATTTTTAATTAATAAAAGTTTGAAAGTGGTCTAAGAAAAAGGGGTTGGGGACAATAATCTCGAATTGACTTCTTTCTGTCCAGTATTGTTTCAAACTCCCCCTTAAAAAAAATAAAGCCTTAATTATAAACATGTCTAAAAACTTGAAATTTAATAACGCTCCAGGAAGGATGTTTGGTCTTAAAGTTTAATTTTGATTTAATTATAAACGCTGTGCAAACAATAAATATTTGAAGCGTCTTTCCCTTTCGGATTTTTTTAATTTTCAAAATTATTGTTTGCTTATCTTGTTCTAATGGAAGACAATGGATGCGGTTTAGGTATTCAAGTATTCTAGCAATGAGAAAGGTATTCAATTAACAATGTTATCTCCTTCGATATTAAATTTCATAATCGAGAACCGAACCGACATAATCAACAGGTATTCTGCCGATTTATCTGAAAATTTATAATTTTTATTTTAAAAAAAAGTGCTTGTTTGAAGAGCTTCCAACGAAAACTTCCTAAAGAGAAGAGTAACCATATAGGAGGGGGAAGTATAACGGAGGGGGAAGTATATGGGAGGGGAAGTTTAACAGAGGGGGAAGCATAAGTCAGGGGAAGTATAACAGACGGGGAAGTATAACGGAGGGGGAAGTATAAGGGAAAGAAGTATAACGAAGGGAGGGAAAGTATACAGGGGTGGGGGAAGTTTTTTTTTTGTTTTGAAAAATTTTCCAAGTTTTCTTTTTTAAATTTGCACTTTTTATTTATTTATTTTTAATTTATTTATTTTATTTTTTATTATTTTTTTTTTTGACAAATTTTTTAAGTTATTTTTTTGAAAATTTTATTAAGTATCCAGGTAGAAATAATAACGGAGGGGGAAGTATAAGGGAACGAAAGTATAACGAAGGGAGGGAAAGTATAAAGGAGGGGAAGAATAAGGAAGGGGGAAGTTGTTTTTTTTCCAAAAAATTTTCCGGGTTTTCCTTTTTTTTCGAAAAATTTTTTAAGTGTCAAGGTAGAAATAATGGGCTCTTTGCCCTACGGATGTGCCTCTCGTAATGGGTAGAAGTAAGAAATTTCTCCCTACTAAAAAATTTTTTTTAAAAAGTGGCTAATTTTTTTACACCGAAAAATATTAGGAGTAATTGGTGAAAATTTGGTGAAAATCGGTTGACTCCAGATTCTAAAATTTCATGTCAAAACGCCCTTAAATTTCCCACCGGGTCTTAAAATGCTACTAAACCAATGGTCCCTATCGATTAAAACTTAGCTTCTGATATCATCGGAACACCAGCCGATGACGTGTTAGAATCGGAATAGAAAATGCATAAACGTTAATTGTCGATCTCGTCCTAGACTTCCTCCGCAGTTCGAATTCCGTTCGACGACTCCGAGGGAAATAACCCACGGAGACATTGCCTAAGGACATGCGAAGGAAATTAATTCAAAGTTAGGGTGGCGGCCTCCTCCGGTATTGATCTAGCAATCACCGTTATTCGCTTTACGCCACCAATTGCCATGTAAACTACTTGCGGAGTATAATCGAATCCCGAAGGCTAAATGCTTTAGCCCAAAGGATAATCAAACGTCACATTGACAAGTTCAAAAATTTTTTGAAAAATTGATTCAAGTATCTTTAATTATGGTGAATTAAGGCTATTCAAAGAGATAGTCATTAGTTATTAAGAATGTCATGTCTGGAAGGGAGCGTGTAAGGTAAGACAATAGGCGTAATGAAGCTTAGCAAGGGACCAGCGGCTAACACAAATAGAATGTGCTCGCTCTGCTGACAAAGCTACGTCTCCCCTTTGTTCAACAACACAAATTGGTAAACATAGCCCTCAATTACATGCCTCACACAACTACCAAGGACCTCCTCTACAAAAGGCCGTCATGAAAATCTACCCACGGCCTTCTTCCTCGGGCATTTACGTCTGACCTAATTAGAATGCGAGAATGAATTTTCTGGCAAACTTTATTTGATTTCAAATTTCATATGAACTTCATTGAAAAGGGAATTTTTTAAAAATAAAAATAGCCCATGAATATAATGAACCTAAACGATTAGCCCTCATATAAAAATAAAAGGGCTGGAAGGTTTAACAGAAAACAAGGAAAAAATGTTAAAAATCCTTTTTCATCTCTTTCACTCCTTTTCATTTTTTTTAAACAGAATTTTTCTTAATAAAATACGAATTCCCCATTTCTTTTTTTCATCTATACAAATTCTTCTATTGATTTTAACCTACTTAATTACCTGGTCCGTAGCCTTGGTAACCTTTGTATATTTTAGCACAGAAAGTTGAAAAAGAAATTCACATTTTTTTAAACAGAGAAGCTTCTCACGAAAACAATAAAGTACCTGCGGAACAATGAACGTGGATTAAACGGGAACAATGAAAATGGGGGAGGGTAAATTTTGGCAGTTTTTCTCAAGAAAGAAGTGACGGAGGATCTTTTTAAGGTTGGATGTATGAATGAAAAGCGGAAGGGTAGGCAGTTTTGCTGACCCGCACGACTGCACTGTGTTTCTGAAGTGTTGGATCCGTCCGTTGATGGACTATCTGTGGGGAGAAAAACTACCTAATAAGCGTGCGGATCTCCTTAGAGGTCCTGGGGGAAAGCGCCAACAACACAGTCTTGTTAACTTTGACCCCAGCGCGTTCGGGGCTGAGGGGCAATGAGAGGGCCCACTAAGGGGTCAGGAATGACACCCATTGACCATGAGCCCTATTGTCGCATTTCCAGGAGTGTGAAGAGAGAAGAGCATCAAATGTAAGCTCTACTACTTCGATGGTTATTATAACAGTCCGTCTGCTGACCGGACACAGTAAACTCTGTAAACACCTTCAAAGCATAGGAGTGACCAAGGGCATTGCTTCTGCTTGGAGGAGGAAACATTGAAGCACGTCCTCTGTTACACACCCTAGTACGGCTTCATGGCCTTTAAGGAGGAAAAACCAAGAACATTGAGTTACACAAGACCACCAGCCTCTGGGGGACAATTAACAGCCTGGGGCTCAACGGGGGAGCTCTGATTCAGAAAGAATGGCGCGGGGTCCACGTGTACATCATTGAAAATGCCATTGAAAAGTTTACAAAAATTTACCATTTTCTTGTTTTTAATTAAATACTTAATGTTTAATTTTACACCTTCATCTTCTTTAATTTAACTCAGCTTTCTTAACTATGCAATTAGAGAATTTAAATTGTAAAATAGATTACTTCTTTTTCAGGCAACTTCTTGAATGTAAAAGGTCCCTTTTTTTAAACAAGTTTTTTAAAGATATCCATTTTTCTGCTGTTGTACTCTATAGGGCAGTTTGTTTTCTAATCTAAATCGTTCTTTTTTCTTTATGAGGGCCACCTCAATTTATTAATTTATTTAAAAATTCAATCATTAAACATTCAACGTGTATCGTCGCTCGACGTCGCCCTGCAAACATGAGAGGATGAACGCTTAGTTAAACATGTGTACTTACATCACGGCCTCATCAATCGATTTATACGGTGTTTGATGTATGTTTGACGTAACTGTAGAATATCCAAAAACAAAAAGGGCTTTAAAATTATTTCTTCGAGGAAAAAATAAATAGAAGTTGTAAGCTGACGTTTTAGTATTCGACGTTCACCCTGACCTCTTTCTTTTTGTCTGACACGAATCCGATAACGCTTGCAAGGAAATGGTAAAAGAGAGCCGTATCACATTCTACACCTCCAATCTTCCAAGTGGAGGGATAAAGTGCCCCTTTTTACAACGCGGCCTCCTTCAATTTTATAGGGAAGACCGCTTTATTAAACCACGTCGAAACGTTAAATTCTCTATTTAAAAATGAGGTGTGTAAAGTTTACCCGAGAGGTTTTTATCGAAATAGGCGATATGGTGATCCCGATGGTTTAATATAAAAGGAGGTTGAGTATATGTTATGTAGAAAAGGAAGGTGGATATCTCTTTGAAACAACGTGACCATGCAAGTATTACAAGGATCGCTCGTCTTATCTGACAATATTGAAACAACTAAGTAATTCACTTATACGCTTCCTCCTAAAGACCTCACGGAATACAAATGGTTTTCAAACTCTACAATCGGCTAAGGCCTATCAAACTTGTAAAAGTGTTTTCTCCTATCAAAACTAAGCCTTTGGGAAAAGCGCTTTGGATAAGCTTCCAAGTTTGTACGGAATTTTTTTTTATTCAACTTTTCAAAACTAATAAAGTCTGAAATAAACTAAAAATAATGGCGCTGCGGAAGCAGGATCCTAAAGGTAGATTTCTTCTTTTTTTAACGCCTAAAACACCTCATTTTTATTACCACTAAACCCTTTCGAGACCGCAGGCGACTTAAGTTTCCCAGCGGAAACTGCGGGAAGCCTTTCAAAGATATTTAATACCTTCGCTTCCCGTGGCGCTAGCGACGTGCAAAAACTGGCAATCTGTTGGGGAAAAAATGAACTACGTGATGATCGCATCACTCGTCGCTTTCTGTTCTTTGCTGGTCGCTGGGAGAAGTCGGGGAGAAGTGAGGAGAAAAGTGCTGTGCCAGTAGCGCAGAGAATCCGGCGACAGACGCGGTCTCGAAAGGGTTAACCCTCCGCGTTCAGCCAATCGCAGTAGATCCGCAGATCGAACTCCACAGCCTCCGCGGACCTACGCAAAAGACTCGCATCACTCGTCGCTTTCTGTTCTTTGCTGGTCGCTGGGAGAAGTCGGGGAGAAGTGAGAGGAAAAGTGAGGAGAAAAGTGCAGCGCCAGTAGCGCAGAGAATCCGGCGTCAGACGCGGTCTCAAAAGGGTTAACCCTCCGCGTTCAGCCAATCGCAGTAGATCCGCAGATCGAACTCCACAGCCTCCGCGGACCTACGCAAAAGACTTTGACCACACTCCAGGTTGATATTCAGACAATCTTCAAACACGTAGCATTTTGTATTAAAAACTTTTTATGGCTGAACGATTGGAAAATGGGACGATTGTGCCGCACAGATTTGTATAAAAAGTGGGAAATCTCTGTTCCAAACGGGCGCTCGTTACCCCCCCCCCCCCCCCGGCCGAAAGCGTTCCCCTTACTTTTAAGATGTATTACAGATGATAAGGCGAGGTGAATTTAATTGATGTTCGGCCAGAGTTGTTGAGGGGTAGACGAGCGGTTCGTGCCTTCGGGAAAGGTCGTTAGAAGAAGTCCGTGCTCGCCCTTCCAAACCACTTTCAATGGGTTTCCAATGCGCATATCTGCTCCCCAGCCTCCCCCGACAAACTTCCGACACTTCCAATTTATTCTTTATCCTTCTTCAATTATTATTAGCAGCAAAGAAAAAAATTCACCTCCTCAAGAAATCTGAAAACCGTCTTTTGAACTCGCCTACTGAGACTAATTTGCTGGTAATTTTGAAAGGGGAGAAACTATCTCAAGTTCGACGGAAATTAGCTTTGAAACTTGAGTTATCCACAATATAATGTCATTAGAATATATTGTAATGATTTAATTTTAATTAATATAATGTAATAAACATTAAGGCTCGTGTTTACATATAAAAAACTCTTTAAGGAACCCTTTTCTCAAAATTTTCTTGAAAATCCTTACTTGACGTTATTTCGTATTCATGAACCTAACTCGAAGTGATCTGTTCCTTCAAATAAAAGAAATCTTTCCGATTTCCCTCTGTTTTCAAGGTAGCTCTTGAAGTACCTTAAGAGTGCTCGAAGGGAGGGCTCTCATTGGCTGAGAATCAATTCTTGATTTTCACTTAAACCCTTGCCTTAAGGAACAGAAAAGGAATCTTCAAGGTATCCTTTTGATTAAGAAAAGGAGAGTTTCAAGGAACGTTTACAAATACGGGTCTGAAAGAAAACTTGATTGGGCGCAGTCACTCGGTAGATTCACGAACTAGAAGCCAACCTGCGCATGCCCAAACATTCCCAAGCATATTAAGAAGGTCCTTAATTAAGGAGTAAATATGTCTCTTGTTCGTTATTTCCATTTTTTTAATTTGTCTAAAATCTGGTAAAATGAACGAGATTGAGTTTTATTCCACGTATGTTCCCTTTTTTCCAGCACACATTTTAAGGTTAATAAAAAAATATAGCAATGTACGGTAAAAATTATAATGTAAACACGAAAGGGAAGAGGGAAAAAAATTGGATTGTTAGCATTTAGAGCGGGTTTATAAATAACAAGGTAAAGAAGCGGATCCGGGAGTCCTGTGTAAATATCCCAGGGTCATCCCTTCACCAGTCACATCTTGTATTTTTGTTAGGAACTCACACAGAACAAAAGTTACCATTTCTAGAGCTGACGAGAACTCGGAAAGGTGGGATTAAAACTTTAGTGGCTCTACTTTACTTTTTTTTTTTTCTTATGCGGCAAAGTTGCACCTTTTAAATTCTTTAAAGTCTAGCTGTGTTATTTAGCGCTTTTAACTTTCTCAAACAGAATTTATTGTAGTAACCTAAGGCACAAATGCTAGACTTCTCTTCCACATTATGAAGTCAAAGCAGGACGATTGCAACCAGCTGATCAAATTTTCATAAGAGTCATCGACTTGAAAATTTTTGGTGCTTCATAGATCTTATCTACCATACGTCCCGCTTTGGATGGCTTGGTCGCGTTGAACCCATGATCCACTTAAAGTGAAGGTAGGAAACAGTGACAAAACCTTCCTGGGTTTAGCTAAAGTGCTCCAGTGTTCAACACCCTATAACCGAGTATGGAAAAGGAGACCACGCGTCCCGCTTTGTGCGGGACTGGGGACTGTACCGCTTCAAAGGTTATGTCCCGTTCTCCCGATGATGTCATAGGGGATGGATATATGTCTCGCTTTGAAGAATGTCCCGCTTTGGGAGGCCATCTTCCTTTAGGGTAGTTTTTGATTTCTGGACCTTTCTTTGCAGTTTTTGCCCAAGAAAAAAACCCTTAAAAATCATCGCCTTAGGTCACCGGCATTGGAATCAATGCATCACCTATTGGCTAAATCGTGAACTACGCGTTTTCTGTTGGTAATAGGGTTAAACTACCAACGGAATTCGATTCTCCACAAAATTTACCATCAGAAACAATGCCAAACTCAGATAAAAGTACTGGTTTGAAGAGCTTCCAACGAAAACTTCCTTAAAGAGAAGTATCTATATAGGAGGGGGAAGTATAACGGAGGGGACGTAAAACGTAGTGGGAAGTATATGGGAGGGGAAGTATAACGGAGGGGGAAGTATAACGGAGGGGGAAGTATAACGGAGGGGAAGTATAACGGAGGGGGAAGTATAACGTAGTAGGAAGTATAACGGAGTAGGAAGTATATGGAAGGGGAAGTATAACGGAGGGGGAAGTATAACGGAGGGGGAAATATAACGGAGGGGAATTATAACGGAGGGGGAAGTATAACAGAGGGGAAGTATAACGGAGTGGGAAGTATAACGGAGGGGGAAGTATAACGGAGTGGGAAGTATAACGGAGTAGGAAGTATAAAGGAAGGGGATGTAGTAGGGAGGGAAAGTATAAAATTTTCCGGGTTTTCCTTTTTTTTTTTTTTTTTTTGAAAAATTTTCTTAGTTTTTTTTTTCGTAAAATTTTCTAAGTTCTTTTTTTTGAAAAATTTTCTAAGTTTTTTTTTTCGAAAAATTTTCTAAGTCTCAAGGTAGAAATAATGGGCTCTTTGGCCTAGGGATGTGCCTCTCGTAAAGGGTAGAAGTACGAAATTTCTCCCTACTAAAAAAAAATTAATGATTAAAAAGTCGCAATTTTTTTACACTAAAAATTCTTAAAAAATATAAGGAGTAATTGGTGAAAATTTGGTGAAAATCGGATTAACGGTTCGGCCGCAGCGAATTTTCTAAAATTTCAAACAGACATATCTCCGCCATTTTTTCGAAATTCAAAAATCCCCCTCGTCATATTCTTCTTCACCGGCTAAAGAAATTTGTGTGAAAATTTGGTGAAAATCGGATGAAAACTGTGGCCGTAAAGTGTTCCGGAAAAAAATGCTACAGCCGGCCGGAACCACAGACAAAGTTGAGATCGGTAAAGATCAATATTCGATTTTACCCTCCGGTGTCTGGAAGACCCTTCCCCAAAAACCCGACGTCGAGGGTATCGCAATAACTTCTTTAAGGAAGTTAAAATGAGAAAGCCGGTGTTAGAACTAAAGCCGATTTGGACACCTGGTAACCTGGATGATGTTTAGGCTTTAGGTAAAGTAACCAGAAGCTGAGGGTGGTTTGGGGTGCCCAGGAAGTTCAAAACGAAAAGACAAAAATTTTTAATTCTGAATCTACCTTCTAAAAAAAGTGTGAAAATAAAATGTCGGTAATACTCGTGATAAAGTTTGCTTAAAAATCGATTTCCGCGAGAAAGAAAAAAAAATTTACGAATAGGGAAAAAAAGTATACAACGTGCACGTTTCGAGCGAGTAAATATTTGATGAGAACGAGAGCTCGCGTCGGAATCCTCCAATTGTGCCTAAACTACCTGTGTATTGACTCTAATAAAATAGCTTCTCTTCCTATTTCCTTTTTCACGAATACAGAAAACCGAGGATTAAAAAAAATTCAGAGGATGAAAACTTAGTCAATTGTTCCTCGGGTTTCATGAACAAAGGGAAGTAATAATCATATTGAAATGGAAATCATTTCTCAGGCAAGAACTGGAATAAGTTTCATACTTTAATTGTTTGTTTCCGAGACTTCCCGTTCTCCTTTTCATTCCTGAATCTCTTAAAATTAAATCTTTTATTAAATCTTTTTACGGATAAATTTAAATCAATCATTTTAGAAATAAAAGTTTAAAAACCGATATAATTTTGTGGCCTGTCACCTCATTTTCCTACCAAAGAAGCCCCCATCTTCATCAAATGGTGATTTTATGATGGCATCTAACATGTTTTATAGTAGTTGATAGAACATAAGTAACAAAGGAAGTGGCAATAAATCAATAAAAGCAATCAAAACGGCCAAGTATTTGACAGAGGTAATTTGAAAACTTACATCCATTGACGGTTTGTAACAAGTTTATATTGCTTGAGGCTAGTGGAAGGGATTGGGAGATGCGGGGGACTTTAGGGTTAAAGGATTCGGGTGGATAGGAGGGTGAGACGACCTCTTGTTAATATGAGTCAAGTTGGCGAGCAAACGAGGCATCGCGCTAACTTGTAATGAATGAGCTTTCCATGTTGTTTCAAGAAGACCTGAGTCCCTTTTCTCCTTACAGCCTCCGTATATACAACTTCCGATCTCCCCCTTCCGTCTTTCACCCTCTAAGGCCTCACGTTCGCTGTTATCTCACTTTAATTAACAGAGAGTTACTCCGCGGTACAATTAATTGATCAAAGAAATTTAACTGCGGAAACGAGACCGGGAAAACGAAGATAAATCACGCTTTCACTAATTTAGCTATCACTAAAGTAGGCACCAAAACTCTCATATGTTCCTATTTTTAATTGAGGCGCTCCGGATACGAAGGGCGAACTCGACAATTTTAAAGTTTCTGTTTTTACGAATTTAAAGGGGAAAAAATGGCGAACTCAACATAAAAATTATATGGGTGTATTCACCAAGAGGTCTAGAATCTGAAAATGAAAAAAAAACTGACGTCGAGGGTATAACAATAACTTCTTTAAGGAAGTTAAAAAAATTTTCCGATGTCGAGTTCGCCCTTCGTATCCGGAGCGCCTCAATTGTTTATCATATTAAGGAGGCACAGACATGAAAATTAGTGTATCTTTAGTTCAAGAGAGTGCAGCACTTACGGCCTAAAACAACCACACAACCCACCACAGTTTAAACAAAATAAAGGCTTGTTTTTATTTTTTGAATTAATTTAGAAGAGATTTAAGAAGATTTTTTATGGGCGAAACATAAACAATAATATTTAGTCTCGTAAAACAAACGTGTTTTATAACCGGCTATAAACCTGGCCAGAGAGTTAATATTAAAGTTCTATTCAATTTTCGGAACGCGTGATTCGATATTGACCTAACCGAGGAATATGGGGAATTGACCTGCCTGGATAGAAATGTAATATTATCTGACCGTTTGTTTGCATAATTAGCTGCACGATTAACCGTATTATAATAATAGAGGATAGGGAAATCAAGGGGTGAACTGATTGATTCTGGATTAACTGGCCGAAATTGGTGTAGGGATCAAACATAAATTTGTGGTCTTCGGGTTTATTTTAATGAAATCATAATCGGGAACATACTTTCCATTTTATCGTCGAGATGTACAGGGTGCGGCAGGGAAACTTACTTTTTTGAATTGGGCGCCACGGAGCAAGGGGAGGTCGGAGAAAGGTGGAAATGGGCACATTCGAAATAGGAGTTCTTAAAGTTTTTTTACGACCCTGTTTCCGCCATGCGTTGGACACGGGAGCAGCGAGCGTTCGCCGTAGAGGCCTATTTTTCAAACGGTCAGTCGATGGTCGCCACCCAACGTACGGAACCGCTTCAATATTGCTTCCGGAGGTCCAAATCCGTTCGGGAATTCGATTCTGACGTTGGTAGGCACATTCAGAAGGTCTGGCGATGTGATTGGCAGAGGATTGAAGTGGTTCCGTACGTTGGGTGGCGACCATCGACTGACCGTTTGAACAATAGGCCTCTACGGCGAACGCTCGCTGATCCCGTGTCCAACGCATGACGGAAACAGGCAAGGGTCGTAAAAAAACTCTAAGAACTCCTCTTTAGAATGTGCCCATTTCCACCTCTCTCCCCTTGTCCGTGGCGCCCAATTAAAAAAAGTAATGTGATTTTGTTTCGTTTGTCAGCCGAGTTTCAATTTGGTTTTTTAGTTTCGTTGGGATTTGCGGTTTCAATTTGGTTTTTTAGTTTCGTTGGGATTTGCGGATTCAATTTGGTTTTTTAGTTTCGTTGGGATTTGCGGTTTCAATTTGGTTTTTTAGTTTCGTTGGGATTTGCGGTTTCAATTTGTTTTTTTAGTTTCGTTGGGATTTGCGGTTTCAATTTGGTTTTTTAGTTTCGTTGGGATTTGCGGATTCAATTTGGTTTTTTAGTTTCGTTGGGATTTGCGGTTTCAATTTGGTTTTTTAGTTTCGTTGGGATTTGCGGTTTCAATTTGGTTTTTTAGTTTCGTTGGGATTTGCGGTTTCAATTTGGTTTTTTAGTTTCGTTGGGATTTGCGGATTCAATTTGGTTTTTTAGTTTCGTTGGGATTTGCGGTTTCAATTTGGTTTTTTAGTTTCGTTGGGATTTGCGGTTTCAATTTGGTTTTTTAGTTTCGTTGGGATTTGCGGTTTCAATTTGGTTTTTTAGTTTCGTTGGGATTTGCGGTTTCAATTTGGTTTTTTAGTTTCGTTGGGATTTGCGGTTTCAATTTGGTTTTTTAGTTTCGTTGGGATTTGCGGTTTCAATTTGGTTTTTTAGTTTCGTTGGGATTTGCGGTTTCAATTTGGTTTTTTAGTTCTAGTAGCCGCAAATCCCAACGAAACTAAAAAACCATAAAAAAGTAAGTTTCCCTGCCGCACCCTGTAGTTCCCAAAGCTGACGTATGATCTGAGATAGGACTTCTGTGGGCTATATTTTCTGCTACGTGAATTACTATCCAATTTTATCAAACAGGGCTACTAATTCGAGAATATTAAAAAGTTCGCTTACATGATAATGGATTCGAAGTCTCTAATTCGTACTATGGAGGTTAATATAATCCATTCACGGTTTAGGTACAAGGATAACCTGCTTTTAGGTTCGCCAGCCTTGAATGTTGACAGACACGTCAAAATGTGCAGAAACGTTGAATACGGTTATTAACCGACGAGCGACATCAAAGCGTGTTCCTTCCTGAATTCGAGTAACCCCCCTTTTCATCCGTACAATAACAGGGCACCCTCCCTATCCCTTTATTAGCCTTTGAATAGCTCATAATTAGCGTAAATCATCTTTTTTATAACGTTTTATTTAACTTATTTTAATTTTGATTGCTATACGCAAATTGATTTTAATATCTAACAATTAACCAATAATAGAGGAAGAAATGACTGTGATAACGGGTATCTCACGACGCGTTTCGGCTTAATAAGCCTCGTCAGGTGAGCTATTCCCTCTATCACAGTCATTTCTATCTTTTCTCTGTGGACCTATCTACGAGAGAATTAGTGGAAACTGCGGGAAGCTGGAGACAAAACGTCCCCCAAAAACCTCAACGCCGCCACTTCTCTAAGAGATAGAGCCACTCACCACCTCCTTATTGGTTTTTATGACAGAACTGCTGCCAAGGCATTACTTTACTTATTTTAATTTTGATTGCTATACGCAAATTGATTTTAATATCTAACAATTAACCAATAATAGAGGAAGAAATGACTGTGATAACGGGTATCTCACGACGCGTTTCGGCTTAATAAGCCTCGTCAGGTGAGCTATTCCCTCTATCACAGTCATTTCTATCTTTTCTCTGTGGACCTATCTACGAGAGAATTAGTGGAAACTGCGGGAAGCTTCTCTCGTAGATAGGTCCACAGAGAAAAGATAGAAATGACTGTGATAGAGGGAATAGCTCACCTGACGAGGCTTATTAAGCCGAAACGCGTCGTGAGATACCCGTTATCACAGTCATTTCTTCCTCTATTATTGGTTAATTGTTAGGTTTTATTTAACAGTAGAGAGTGGGCCAGTGCGCCGGATTTCTTTGTGGGCCCGACAACGGAGGGATTAGAGAGATCGGGCGGTCGTAAGGAGGTATCGAACCGTGAAGTATCGTCGAGATTTCGGATTTGGCGAATGGTAAATGACAAGCAGGGAATGGGGGTCCGTAAGATGTCAGAGTGATCTTCCCGTGGTCCAGATACTTCTTAACCTGCCCGTTCTCTTCCAAAACGATCCTTTTATTAACACGATCGACCTTCTTCTTGTAATTCCTTTCATGCCTTGCTTGCGACTGATTTTTCTCTATAAAACAACACACTAATAGCCATCAAGGGGAGCTTGAAAAACTGTTACCATATCCTTTTTTCATCATGTGGCGATTGAGCTCAATTTTCAAATCCTTATCTTTTAAAAACGCTTTTATGTATTTCCTCGGATTAAAAGGCTGATCCTTCAAAACATTATGCAAAAGAAGCGAAAGCAATCCCAATACCTAAAAATTCATTTTTAAGTTTTTCATGTAGAAACGACCAACTTGCTTATGTGTAGCTAAGTAATGTTCGTTCGATTTACAGAGGTCGACGAATACAGATTCGAGCTCCTCTTGTTCTCTTTTGCAAAGACTTTCGTGGTCGTACATGACGAACCCGCGAGGGACATGTTCCATATCATTGTCGATGAGATGGCGGAATTTTATCGCGTTATCGCACATCTTGAAATTTTTATTACACCTTATCTATTCGGAAAGAGTTCAATAAATAATCATATGAAAATTAAGGCGGGCAGATGTTCTTTGATCACTAGGTTTCCAAGATTGGAACTTTAGTAAAAGTGGTCTTCGAGGAAGGTGACCTTGGGAAGGCTCAGTGCATTTTGAGGAGGAGTTTGTTGGTCATTTATCATTCTGAGGTAGAATCTAGTTAAGGGAGAATGCGATTCAGACTATTTTTCCAAGTTATCCTGAGCATTCTCAAGCTAAGATAACGGTTTAAATTACTCTTAAACATCTTCATTTTCTGCCCTTCTTACTTGCTTTCTTGTCTTTTCAAACTAAAATGGCTAAACAATCAGGCTCTTTGGCTTCCTGGAGGTATTGCTGGAAAAATTAATGCCGACGGACGTTACCACAATATCGAGGTTAATTTTGATTCCTAAAGGCCCTAAAAACCCATTTCCTTAAACCGTCTGTCGAGAGTATAACATTAGTTTTCTTTTGGGAAATTTAGAAGGGGGCCCCATGAAGAGAATCGAACCCAGTGTTGTAGCGACACCACTGCCGCGAAGGATGGTTTTTCGAAGATCCCACTCTAAATCAAAATTCCCGCCATTTTCTCAACCAATGAAATTTAAAAGCAGAAATTTCGAGGAGCTTAGGCGTAAACCCAATTCCGAAAACCCATTTCCTTAAGCCGTCTGTCGAGGGTATTACATTAGTTTTCTTTTGGGAAATTTAAAAGGGGGCCCCATGAAGAGAATGGAACCCAGTGTTGTAGCGACACCACTGCCGCGAAGGATGGCTTTTCGAAGATCCCACTCTAAATCAAAATTCCCGCCATTTTCTCAACCAATGAAATTTAAAAGCAGAAATTTCGAGAAGCTTAGGCATAAACCCAGTTCCTAAAACCCATTTCCGTAAGCCGTCTGTCGAGGGTATAACATTAGTTTTCTTTTGGGAAATTTAAAAGGGGGCCCCATGAAGAGAATGGAACCCAGTGTTGTAGCGACACCACTGCCGCGAAGGATGGCTTTTCGAAGAGCCCACTCTAAATCAAAATTCCCGCCATTTTCTTAACCAATGAAATTTAAAAGCAGAAATTTCGAGGAGCTTAGGCATAAACCCAATTCCCAAACCCCATTTCCTTAAGCCGTCTGTCGAGAGTATAACATTAGTTTTCTTTTGGGAAATTTAAAAGGGGGCCCCATGAAGAGAATGGAACCCAGTGTTGAAGCGACACCACTGCCGCGAAGGATGGCTTTTCGAAGATCCCACTCTAAATCAAAATTCCCGCCATTTTCTCAACCAATGAAATTTAAAAGCAGAAATTTCGAGGAGCTTATGCGTAAACATCTTTTAATTTTTCCTTTTTCATGTTTATTTTCACTAAATAAAGACATAATCGGGCTATTTTATTTAATTTTACACATTTTTGTACGATCTATGACGTCACATGATGCAATGTCTGGAAAATCATTTTCAGGTTTTCAGAACTATTTTCCATATAACTATTATAATTCAATTTAATCACATTTTTCTAAATAAACTTAAAAAGAAGAAACTTCGTTTAAAAAAGGGAAATTTTGAGATGATGTAACTGTGCATCACTGGAGAGTAGGGAGTTGGCAGCTCTGGGCGTGTGGGTTTGGGTTATTTTCGTGAATTCGTGAATTTTCCGTGTGTCGATCGAATAGTTGCGTCTGTTGTGTATTATCCGGTTGTTAAATTCAAGAAAAAGAGAACTTTTTTTATAATTAGAAGAAAACCACGTGTATCGTTGTGTATTCTACAAATTCAAAATGATGGTCGACAAAGTTGAAATGAGCCTCGATGATATCATCAAGCAGAACAAGCAATTCAAGTACCCGTCGAAACGCGGCCGAGGCGGAAATTCTGGAAGCGGGCAGAAGAGCCCATTTCAAAGGCGAGCCGGAAATAAACCGGCGGTTCGTGGAGGAGGCATACAAAAAAGGAAAAATCAAAATGTCTCCCGCGTCAAAGTTCCGGCCTTCCTAAGGGTAAAAGCTTCAATTTAAAATATCCGACTTCGGACCTTTCTTTTTATCTAAAAAAATATATTTTCAAAATATAAAATTTTTAAAATATCATATAAAAAATTTAAACGCAATACAAATTGCGGTTAATTTTCGGCGTCTCGGGAATCTTCAAGCACATCCGATCGCCGTCAACGCGCCTGGTGCTCGTTTGAGGCTTTTTCTTTTATTCAAATATGTTGTGGCGGATCCCGAAAAGCCAAAGATGTGACGTGAAAAGGGAACTTTTTTATGAAGAAAAGACTTTTCGTGTGGCAGAACTGTCAGGAGGGGTTTAATATTGCAATAAACATCAAATATTTGGGGTATGAATTCAATTTTATAATTTAAAAACAAAAAATTGTTATGATTTTAGGTATCAAAACACCCTTTATCTGTTTATTAAAAAAACGTGTCTTATATTTGTTTAATTTTTGTTGTTTTGTTTAGGGTGGCGGTGATATCAATGGAAGATGGCAGCACGATTTATTCGATAATTCATTCGGACGTAGGGGGCTTACAACGGCCTCCGGAGGTGGTACTTCCAAGCTTTTAGTCAGCAACCTTGACTATGGCGTATCCAACACTGATATTCAAGTATGTCTTCATTTCTCTTTCTTAGTCACCTCTTAATTCAATTATAGGAGCTTTTTACGGAGTTTGGACCTTTGAAATCTGCCACTGTCCATTATGACAAATCCGGACGGTCGTTGGGTACTGCGGAAGTTGTGTATGAAAGGAAAGGCGATGCGGTGAAAGCGATGAAGCAGTACAATGGTGTACCTCTTGATGGACGTCCGATGAACATCCAGTTGACCACTTCTGAAGTACCTGTCAATAAAAAACCAGTACTTAGAGTTCCGAAGAATACGCCGAAAAGAGGGCAAACGACTGGAAGAGGTAACTATTTCATCAAAGCTGCTTAAGATTTGAAATATTTAGCGGTGTCTGTGGCAGAACGGTTAAGTCTTAAGGTGGGTTTACACTGAGCGAGGACATCGAGTTTTGCCTCCCAAAATTCTCACAGTGAGAGCTCAACTGAGTCCCCATTTGTTCACTTGTTTGAGCGATCGCCCCTTTTCGCGGTACCGCCTCAGCTGAGTGAGTCGTCAGACAATCTCATGCAGTACAAACCCATCTGTAGCCACTCACCGTGGAGTCTGAGGTTCAATCCCTAGGCTGAGTTGAATTTCTGTTTGAAAATAGGATCTCCTCTACATAGTCCATAGGTCATATTGTCACTTCAGAGTTGGCTAAAAATGGATGCCTGTGCAATATGGTGATAGCCCCCTGCCTGGGCCCTTGAGGTACGATCCCTGAGCCATGTCGGGGGTTTCAGTTAGGAATAAAATATCCATGGCATAGTCTGCAGATTATATTGTCACTTGGGTGGCTCCAATCTGGTACCATGGCAATATGGCAAGAGCCCCCAGCCTAGGCCCTTCCTCTCTTCTGAGGCTGGAGGGATTTTTGGTTGGAAATAAAATTGATTCTATGTGCGGGTCATATGGAAAGGCCACTCATCTGGAGTTGGCTGCCAACAGTTGCCATGGCATAGTCCACAGGTCATTATGTCACCAGAGTTGGCTAAAAATGGATGCCTGGGCAATATGGCGAGAGCCCCCTGCCTGGGCCCTTGAGGTACAATCCCTGGGCCATGTAGGGGGTTTTCGTTAGGAATAAAATCTCCATGGCATAGTCTGCGGATTATATTGTCACTTTGGTGGCTCCAATCTGGTACCATGGCAATATGGCAAGAGCCCCAGCCTAGGCCCTTCCTCTCTTCTGAGGCTGGAGGGATTTTTGCTTGGAAATATAAAAATTTCTATGTTGCGATCCATATGGTAGTAAGGCCACTCATCTGGAGTTGGCTGCCAGCAGTTGCCATGTCAACGTGGTGAGATCCTCGTCCTGGGCCCCCGTCTTTTCCTCTAAATCTACATATTTTTGATTTTTCATGTTTTTTCACATTTGCAGGTCGAGGTATGAAACGAGGAGGAGGCGCTGGACGAGGTGGAAGAAGATCAGGAGCGAAACCGCCAACTGCCGAACAACTCGATGCCGAATTAGACGCATACGTCAACAAAGTTAAATAATTAGGATCCTCATTTTTTCCCCCCATTATTTTTAGAAATTGTGTCTTATTTCATTTTCATCAATTATTTATAGCCCTGTCGGCTAAATAAAAGTGTTCATGTACCACAGTTTTGTCTTAGTTTCATCTTTTTATCAAATATTTACAAAAATAAAAGTGTACCATAAATTATCATTTATCAATCAAAAGAATCCTCCCTATTATTTTAGCTCATATGTCTCGATTTTAGTTTTGATCAAATCCAACGAAAACATGTTTTTTGTCATGTTTTACCCATTTGCTGTCACTTTTACGTTTTGCTATTAAGGTTCATGTACTATTTGTAGTACATTTTGTATATAATAATTTCAGAATTGTTTAGATTGTAATATTAGATCAGAGTACAATGATTGTGCTGGATTTTGAAAAAAAGTTCGTAATCTACTGAAAGAAAAAAAATAACCAAAAAAGTTAAAAATTAAATGAATTTTTTTATATTATGAAGTGTTTATTTTATCCAGATTAAGCCTATATGAAGTATCAGGTGGGAAGCTAAGGAAGTTGGTAAAACTGTCTAAAATCTATGCAGGGTGTCCCAACTAGAGCGGACCAGCAACTTAACGGCAAAGCATTTAGTCCTAGAAAAAAAAAGCTAAATGTAAACCCCCTCATTTTTGGACTATATGAAGTATGAAGTGGGAAGCTAAAGAAGTTGGTAAAACTGTCTAAAATCTATGCAGGGTGTCCCAACTATATTGGACCAGCAACTTAGCGGCAAAGCATTTAGTCCTAGGAAAAAAAGTTAAATGTTAACCCCCCCCCCCCCCCCCTTATTTAAGGACTATATGAAGTATGAAGTGGGAAGCTAAAGAAGTTGGTAAAACTGTCTAAAATCTATGCAGGGTGTCCAAACTAGAGTGGACCAGCAACTTAGCGGCAAAGCATTTAGTCGTAGAAAAAAAAAAGTTAAATATAAACCCCCCCTTATTTTTGGGCTATATGAAGTATCAAGTGGGAAGATAAAAAAGTTGGTAAAACTGTCTAAAATCTATGCAGGTTGTCCAAACTAGAGTGGACCAGCAACTTAACGGCAAAGCATTTAGTCCTAGGAAAAAAAAGTTAAATGTTAACCCCCCCCCCCCCTTATTTAAGGACTATATGAAGTATGAAGTGGGAAGCTAAAGAAGTTGGTAAAACTGTCTAAAATCTATGCAGGTTGTCCAAACTAGAGTGGACCAGCAACTTAACGGCAAAGCATTTAGTCCTAGGAAAAAAAGTTAAATGTTAACCCCCCCCCCCCCACCCTTATTTAAGGACTATATGAAGTATGAAGTGGGAAGCTAAAGAAGTTGGTAAAACTGTCTAAAATCTATGCAGGGTGTCCAAACTAGAGTGGACCAGCAACTTAGCGGCAAAGCATTTAGTCGTAGAAAAAAAAAGTTAAATATAAACCCCCCTTATTTTTGGACTATATGAAGTATGAAGTGGGAAGCTAAATAAGTTGGTAAAACTGTCTAAAATCTATGCAGGTTGTCCAAACTAGAGTGGACCAGCAACTTAACGGCAAAGCATTTAGTCCTAGGAAAAAAAAGTTAAATGTTACCCCCCCCCCCCTTATTTTAGGACTATATGAAGTATGAAGTGGGAAGCTAAAGAAGTTGGTAAAACTGTCTAAAATCTATGCAGGGTGTCCCAACTAGAGTGGACCAGCAACTTTACGGCAAAGCATTTAGTCCTAGAAAAAAAAAGTTAAATGTTACCCCCCCCCCCCCCCTCATTTTTGGAGTATGAAACATCAAGTGGGAAGCTAAATAAGTTGGTAAAACTGTCTAAAATCTATGCAGGGTGTCCAAACTAGAGTGGACCAGCAACTTAGCGGCAAAGCATTTAGTCCTAGAAAAAAAAAAGTTAAATATAAACCCCCCCTTATTTTTGGACTATATGAAGTATCAAGTGGGAAGCTAAAGAAGTTGGTAAAACTGTCTAAAATCTATGCCGGGTGTCCGAACTAGAGCGGACCAGCAACTTAATTGCAAAGCATTTAGTCCTAGAAAAAAAAAGCTAAATGTAAACCCCCTCATTTTTGGAATATATGAAGTATCAAGTGGGAAGCTAAAGAAGTTGGTAAAACTGTCTAAAATCTATGCAGGGTGTCCGAACTAGAGTGGACCAGCAACTTAGCGGCAAAGCATTTAGTCCTAGAAAAAAAAAAAGCTAAATGTAAACCCCCTCATTTTTGGACTATATGAAGTATCAAGTGGGAAGCTAAAGAAGTTGGTAAAACTGTCTAAAATCTATGCAGGGTGTCCGAACTAGAGTGGACCAGCAACTTAGCGGCAAAGCATTTAGTCCTAGAAAAAAAAGTTAAATGTTAACCCCCCCCCCCCCCCCTTATTTTAGGACTATATGAAGTATGAAGTGGTAAGCTAAAGAAGTTGGTAAAACTGTCTAAAATCTATGCAGGTTGTCCAAACTAGAGTGGACCAGCAACTTTACGGCAAAACATTTAGTCCTACAAAAAAAAGTTAAATGTAAACCCCCCTTATTTTGGACAAGGAATCAATTCCATTTGGTAGATTTTGGTTTTGGTATACAGGGTGACGCAAAGAGGTGCCAACTTCGTTTTTTAGAACCAAAAAACGCTTTTGCCATTCCATCCATATCCCTCTAAGGGGTATAGTGTAGGTAACTCCAAAAACACTGAGGGTAATGTAATAATTTCTTTCTGAAAAAATAAGGGAGAAAAAGCTTCTTTTTTCTGTTAGGTAACATAAAGGAAAAAATTTAATCTCTCCTTTTTTAACTCAAAGAAAAGAGCCAAAAAAATCAATAACTTCCTTTTAAAAAAAGCTAAATTGTAAGGGAAATTAATTATTTTCAGAAAATAACACCGTTGGCAACACTGTCCGGCCAGACTGTTCCTCCACACCATATTACACAAGGTTAAGAAACTTTCTGACTCTCTCGTTCCCTTTTGTGTCGCCTTCATCCTCGTAAGTTTCTCTCACATTTATTCATAAACATCCGAACCATCCGTTGTTCAAACGTACCCATTCATTTATTTTTATATATAAATAATCTTAGTATACCGAATAAATTTAGTCTATCTAATAATCCGACGTTGATTTTCAGGCCAAAATGGGAAGAAGGCCGGCGAGATGGTAAGCTCTTGTTATTTTCTAATTTCAACATTTTTTTTACCCTACTAACGAAAATTTTAATCAATATTATCTTATAATCTAATTTTTAGTTAAATTAATCTATTTTTTGCCTAATTATTAGTACCTAACTTCAAATTCGTGAATAGCTTAAAGCTAACCTTACCTAGTAAACATGTGAATTGAAATATGTTGTCTAAAATGATGAATAAGGCTCTGAAATAAACTAAATGTTGATATTTAAGGGACGTAATTCTGATAAATGAAGATAATTGTGTAGTTTGATGAGTTGGAACTTTGATTTACTTATATTTTGAATGTTTCTTTTTTTTTAGTTATCGCTACTGTAAGAACAAGCCGTATCCGAAATCTCGGTTCTGTCGTGGTGTTCCCGACCCGAAAATTAGGATTTTCGATCTTGGAAAGAAGAAGGCGCGTGTAGAAGATTTTCCTCTCTGCGTCCATCTTGTTTCGTACGAATATGAACAGCTTTCGTCTGAAGCGCTTGAAGCTGGACGTATCTGCGCTAACAAGTACCTAGTTAAGAACTGCGGTAAAGATCAGTTCCACATCCGTATGCGACTCCATCCTTTCCACGTTATCAGAATCAACAAAATGTTATCGTGCGCTGGAGCTGATAGGTAAGCTCCCAATAATATTACTTATTATTGTGCAATCCATTTATGATGAATTAGGCTCAGATACTTGTATATGTTGATATTTAGGGACGTAATTCTGACATTCTTATGCATTTTCTTAATTTGATCGTTGATGAATGAGGATTTAATGTTTTCTTCTTTATAGGCTCCAGACTGGGATGAGAGGAGCTTTCGGTAAGCCTCAAGGTACGGTAGCTCGAGTTCATATTGGGCAACCTATCATGAGTGTCAGGTCGTCCGACAGGTACAAGGCCACTGTCATCGAAGCGCTCAGGAGAGCCAAATTTAAATTCCCTGGACGTCAAAAGGTATACAACATTAAAATCCAAACCCTCATCTTATTTTTCTGTTGTAGATTTACGTTTCCAAAAAATGGGGTTTCACCAAATACGACCGTGAAGAATATGAAACCTTGAGGAACGACAACAAACTTCAAAACGACGGCTGCAATGTCAAATTCAGGTCGTCCCACGGGCCGCTTGAGAACTGGAGAAAAACCCAAATTGAAATTTCCCAAGCTGTATAATGTTTTCAATAAAACATGTTTTTAAATCTGTCTTCTTCAAAATAGATAACCTAGAAATATACACCCAATTTTTTTCAATGATGCAGTTTTGTGCTGGCAGTAGACTAGCAACTGTCTGACTGTATTTAGGCTGTTGCGTGATGTGTCCAGAGTGTTATTGAAATGCTTTAGTTCTACGATTCAGTCTGGCAACCATCGCTAGACTTTTCTCGTTGGACCATCCCTGCAAGTTCTTGTCTAGTCTAGGTCAACGGGTTATATGGTAGTCTCCAACAAGCATAAAGGTTATCGCCTTTCACCATAAGGGTGCATGAGTCATTCGAGGAAGTGCCAAGGCGCTATGCTGAATCATGGTCAAA
Source organism: Orius insidiosus (assembly GCA_014119065.1). Taxonomy (NCBI): domain Eukaryota; kingdom Metazoa; phylum Arthropoda; class Insecta; order Hemiptera; family Anthocoridae; genus Orius; species Orius insidiosus. The sequence continues at coordinate 30,055 of JACGAQ010002425.1, forward strand.
ATTAAGGTTGGAATACACTGTGGGATTCTGCAATCTCATAAGCTCTTCAGAATTTGGATAATTGCTGGCCATTGTGCCGGTTAACCATATTCAACGGGATACTTGAAATATTCAAGCAATGGTTGCCCAACTTGTAGACCTAAGTTTCCTGCTGGTGCGTACAAAGGCTTAAGAAACTGAATGCCCAGTTGCAAGCTTTTGTCTAGTCTGGTGTCGTCACTCATGGAAGAGCCAAGGCTCTATGCTGTCATAGTCAAAATCAAGGTTGGAAGATGCTGTGGGGTTCTGCGATCTCATAAGCTCTTCAGAATTTGGACAATTTCCGAGCATTGTGTCTCCGGTTATCCATTTCTAATGGAAGAACTGCAATATTTGATCAACCAATGATTTCCCAACTCATAGACCTAAGTTGCAATTGCCTGCTGTTTACTGCAGGCTTACACAAAGGCTTAAAAAAACGTAAGGCCACCTATTCTGCGACATCACCACTGAAATTTTGATCCAATATAGGTAGCTCCAACGAACTGTTTTGTCAGCTGTGTGTTTTTGACTCAAAAGCATTTGTTTCTGAATCATATGGTCAAAACTTTTGCTCACAATTTCGTGAAGAATAAAAATGGGAACTCCATTGTTCAACGCTGTAGCAACCAGGAATAAAAAAGTAATTTTTAAATTAAATTTATAACTATAATTGGTCAATTTTTCTGTAGGTAATCAAGCAAGGGGTTTTTGAGGCAGAATTAAATGAGCTTTTGACCCGAATGCTTTCTGAAGACGGTTATTCGGGTATAGAACTTCGGCAAACCCCTTCTCGCACGGAAATCATTATTTCGGCTACTCATACTCAAAGTGTGCTTGGCGAGAAAGGTCGACGGATTCAAGAGTTGACAGCTCTTGTCCAAAGACGTTTCGGTTTCTGCGATAGAACCGTTGAGCTTTTTGTTGAAAAAGTCAAACATCGAGGACTCTGCGCTATAACGCAAGCTGAATCGTTGAGATACAAGCTAATCGGAGGCCTTCCAGTACGAAGGTTCGATTTATAACAAAAAGGGTCTTTACAGACTAATGAGCAACCTTTTTTTCTTTGTAGAGCTTGTTATGGAGTTTTGAGGTTCATCATGGAAAGCGGGGCAAGAGGTGCTGTTATAACGGTCAGCGGAAAACTTCGCGGGCAGAGAGCGAAATCCATGAAATTCACCGACGGAATCATGATTCACAGCGGAAACCCACCAAGAGAATGCGTCGAATCTGCGACCAGACATGTCCTACTAAGACAAGGTGGACATTTTAAAATTGATATCATTTTTATTATTTTTATTTCAGGAGTGTTGGGCATACGAATTCAAATCATGTTACCGCATGATCCAACTGGAAAATGTGGAGTCAAAAAATCTCTTCCAGATCATGTCATTATTCATGAACCCAAAGAAGATCTTTTATCTTAAACTTTTAATCCTTTATATTTTAAAAACTACTTCATATAATAAAAATGGGTTTTTTCAATAATTTGTTTAACTGGCTAGAGGAAACACTACTTTTCTGATTATTTTTGCGAGAACTGAAGTTTGGGACAGAAATTGCGATGGTATAGCGAAAAAAAAGGATCTTTTTGACCCCATGGGGTCAACATGACCCGTCCTTTAAAACAAAGTATGAGATGCCTGTTTTGCTTGCTAATTTTGTAAGATATGCCTATAATTTGACGAATATTTTGAGCCAGAGGAAACAACAAGCTTTTTAATTATTTTCGTGAGTGTTGCAATTGAGGTGACTATTTTGGACAGGTTTGACGAAAAAAGACGGCCAGAAGACCCGATTGTGTTGGGATCTTTTTGACCCCAAGGGGTCTCGTAGACCCATCCCTTAAAATCTAGCGTCAAGCATGTTCTGCTGTATGAACAGATTTTAACAGCTAAAATTGTTGGTGAACGCATATACAAAGAATCGTTAATTTATGCCCGACGAAATATTCTTGCTTTACGTGTAAAGTGGGACATTCGCATTTCACTTATTATCGTAAGTTGATAACAACCTTGTAGCATGAGAAAAAGACAAGAAGCCCCTTCATAAAAAAAGACAAAAGGCCTCATATTACGACATATAGTTTCCCTTTTTAAAAAATTCCTTCCAACTTCAAAACTACTAAATAGGTAAGATTTACATAATTTCCCTCTTTAAAATCATCTCTTTTATCTTCAAAATAGTTCAAAATAATAAGATTATTTAAATTTCCCACATTGTGTCAGCGGTGACGTCTTCCAAGGACGTTACCTGTTGATGGGGTGGGGCTGGGAAAGCTTTCTGAAGATCGTTTGTTTTGAGTTTGGTTGACGGGCGTGTTCACTTCTTTTGCATTCCCTTCTGAAAATGTTTTTCATTTTTATATGATCCTTTTAATCCTTTTTTAAATTTTATTATGACTTTTTAAAAACACCCTACTTTTAAATAGAAATTCACTTTTATCGAATTGACCTACTACAAGGTAAGACCGTATATAAATAGTTAAAACAATTTTTGATTACAATAAAATAGAACTTTAAGTTTTTAAGGAGTACTTAAGATAAAAGTGGCTTCCTTATCTATATAGGCCTTCCATGTTTCCTATTTATTGATGGGGCTTCCAATTGTGGGTGCAAATTTTGATTTCTAATTGTTGATGGGGGTCTTAACTTTCTCAAAGAAAAGTTATTGTATTACCCTCCTTGTCTTCTTTTTGCAAAATGGTCGGTAACATACAGGCTGACAGGACGAAGGCTCCGAGTTGGTATGTTACCGTACCTGAATGTTGCGGTCTTCCATTACCATAGGGTTGTCTGGAAGTTCAGCAAAATTTTACTCCATTTTCTTTTAATCTTTTGTAGTTATGTGTAAATGTCTGTAGCTTTTTCTCGACTTTGCCTACTCGTGGGGAAATCATCGTAAACCATAAGAATAGGGATTATCCGTTGAAAAACTGTCAAAAATAGCAAAAATCCTATTTAAAAAACGGTTTTTCTCAGCCTTACGATCGCGGAAGACTCCTGTGAATTCGATTTCCTGGAATCGGCTTAGGAAACAAGAAAATTGCCACTTACCGCAGAATCCGCTTGCTGGAATTTAAAAAAGGGGGATTCTTGGCCTAATGACTCAGAGAACTCGGGGAAATGCAATATTAATGAAGTTCCTATGGCAGAAAGTCAGAAAACGTGGTGGTTTCTCAGTACTACACTACAAATGTTACCTGTTCTAAATATGTAGGTCTTTCTTGCCTGAAAACCTGTTCTAAATAGGTCTTTCTTGCCTGAAAACCTGTTCTAAATAGGTCTTTCTTGCCTGAAAACCTGGTCTAAATAGGACTTTCTTGCCTGAAGACATGTTCTAAATAGGTTTTTTCTTGCCTGAAGACCTGTTCTAAATAGGTCTTTCTTGCCTGAAGACCTGTTCTAAATAGGTCTTTCTTGCCTGAAGACCTGTTCTAAATAGGACTTTCTTGCCTGAAGACATGTTCTAAATAGGTTTTTTCTTGCCTGAAGACCTGTTCTAAATAGGTCTTTCTTGCCTGAAGACCTGTTCTAAATAGGTCTTTCTTGCCTGAAGACCTGTTCTAAATAGGTCTTTCTTGCCTGAAGACCTGATCTATAGGAGTTTCTTGCCTTAAGACCTGGTCTATAGGAGTTTCTTGCCTTAAGACCTGGTCTAAATAGGTCTTTCTTGCCTCAAGACCTGTTCTAAATAGGTCTTTCTTGCCTGAAGACCTGTTCTAAATAGGTCTTTCTTGCCTGAAGACCTGGTCTATAGGTCTTTCTTGCCTTAAGACCAGGTCTAAATAGGTCTTTCTTGCCTGAAGACCTGTTCTAAATAGGTCTTTCTAGCCTGAAAACCTGGCAAAAAGAGGTTTTCTTGGCCGAGTGTGAAGAGAATTTACGTAAAAATTGGTCAGGAATTCTGATTCAGGCTTTTCCTAAGCTAATATAAGGTTCTGATTATATTAAATTTAAGATTTCTTGTTTTAGATGGCGAAGAAACGTACACTGTCAGGAAACGTCGGGATCGGCGTTTTCGTCCTTGCTTTACTCTTCACCGTAATCGCATTCTGCTCTTCAAGCTGGCTCGTTTCCGACTACCGCATCAGCGGAGCACATTTTAACCGCCTCGGCCTCTGGACCCACTGTTTCCGCTCTCTTCCCGACCCACGTGATGAATATCAAAGGCGATTTTTCGTCGGATGTCGCTGGGTCTACGATCCGTTCACCACAGGATACGATGAAATCCGAGGATACCTCATGCCTCGTATGTATCCCTCGCTGAAACCTCACACTCAACAATTCTTTTTTTACAGCATTCATCATTGTTACGCAATTCTTCTACACATTGGCATTCATCGGTGTTTTAGCTGCCTTTATTTTAGTCCTTATGTTCTTTTTATGTTTTGGGCCAGATCAAAAGCATTTTGTCAACCTAACATTATTGATTGGTTTAATTATGTCCGTAGTTGGTAAGTTTTTCTTTAAAAATTTGAATCAACATTAATTTCCCCTTTTTTTAAGGTGTCTGTAGTGCCTTAGCCGTCATAGTTTTTGCTATATGGGCCAATACGGATGGCTGGATGCCTGGACACGATAATAACTTCTTCGGATGGGCTTTCGCCTTAGCGGTCGCTGGTACAATCGCTTCCTTGATCGCTGGAGGTTTATTTTTAGTCGAAGGCATCGTACAAAAGAAAAAACGAAAGTATTTAAAAGAATCTCAAACTAGGTTCGAAATGGAGCAAGACACTAAAGCTTAAATATTACACAAGTCAATAAGATAAGCAAAAAAAAGACCAAAATGAGGGTTGTGTGCTAAAATATTGTTGTTAACTCTATATTTTTTAATTTTTTTTTTAAATTATGATTTGAGGTCTCATTTAATTGGATATATTCAGCGTTATAATGGCCATAATTAAAAAAAGTTTTATGCTTTATTTTATAGCATTATTTCTTCATATTAAAAAACGTCAATTAATAATTTAAATATAAAATACGACAGCAATATTTTAGTGCTTATTATATCCCCTCCAAAACATTAGTTTTTTTTATAACAATAATTATTTATAATTAATATGAAACGATTTCCGTCCATGAAAAGCACAAATCAGTACTTTTGTATTAGTTTTCAAGTTTAGGAAAAAAGGAAGATTTCTTCCAAACGATCTGTGGTTAATTAACCGTCCGATTTTCTGTCCAATCAAATTAAAGACTTATTCGGTATAAAAATTTTTTTAGCTATTTTATAGTTCTAATATAGTTGATTGTAATGTGAAGTATTTTTGCTTCAATTTTTACCTTTAATAATTAATTTCTATTTTGTAAGTTTGCACAGCAAACCGTTGTACTTTTGCTTTATTTTTTTACAAAATAAATAAGATAAAAAATTGAAATTCGCTTTTTTTATGTTTATAACACTGATATTTTGAGCACTTCTGTGCCATTTTTGTGCCTAAGTTATGTTCAAGGTATCCTTTAGTCTGAGGAGAGTTTCAAGGAACATTTGCAGGCTCAGGGACACCCTGTACACCAAAATCAAAATTCGTTAATTGCAATCAATTCTTTGTCAAAATACAAGGGATGATTACATTTAACTTTTTTTAGTAGGACGAAAATTATATAAGTTATACAGGGTGGTCCATCTAGTTGGGTCAAAATTCATGAAAAAAAGTGCTTCAATGAAAAAATGATCGAAGTAAAAGTTGCTTAAAATTGAGCGTAGAATCGATTAAAAGCATAAAAACACAGGGTTCCCATTTAAAATAACGAAGTTAGCACCTCTCTGCGCCACCCTGTATACCAAAACCAAAATCTACCAAATAGAATCGATTTCTTCTCCAAAAATAAAGGGGGTGGGGGGCATTAGTTCTAACACCGGATAAGTCATTTTTTATCAATTTTGAGTTAGACACAGTATCTGATGGTAAATTTTGTGGAGAATCGAATTCTGTTGGTAGCTTAACCCTACTACCAACAGAAAACGCGTAGTTTACGATTTAGCCAACAGGTAATGCATTGATTCCAATTTCCAATGAGAAATTAATCCGTATTTTGGCTCTCCTGAAAGGAAAAATGACTTATCCGGTGTTAGAACTAACGCGACGAATTGCTGGTCCACTCTAGTTGGGACACCCTGTATAAACACGCTTTGAAGTTTGAAGGGTAAAATTCAAAATAAGTTAAAACAAGTTGGCAAACTTGTTTCGTAGCATCTTCGTACAAACTTGCTGTTGCCTTATCGCCGTTTATTTATATCAAATTATTGATTAATTAAAAATTCTTGTGTTGTCGATCTTATATAAAGGAGCGATAGTTTGGTAGATGGTAGGGAGAAGTAATTAAATAGTACGTGACTCTAGTGGCTTCTCGATGGGGGGATTTCGTCTCTGTTTGCCCAAGTGATTCAGTTTGACCTCTAAAATAGAAATTTCACAAATCACGATTCCAGTCTGGCAGCCGCCTTTCTCGAAAGCCCATCTCGCCTCCTTTTTATTTTAATTGTTTTTTCTCTCTTTTCTTCGTAAGTTTATTGATGTTTACACGTGCGTTAGCGAAACGCCTCTCACGTGGAGTTATTCTCATTAACCGTAATTCTTATCGTACGTCTAGCGTCGTCTTCAAAATGGAAAAAATCGACAAAGAAGAGCTTAAAAAACGTCTTGATCCCATCCAGTATCATGTGACGCAAGAAAAAGGGACCGAACGGTAATTTATCCATATATGGCCTCAATTGGCCTCAATACCTTATTTAGACTCATAACTCTTCAATTTTTTTTTCTTCCATCAGTCCCTTCTCTGGGAAATACAACAAAAACTACGATGAAGGAACCTACACTTGCGTAGTTTGCGGCCAGGAGTTATTTTCGTCCAAGACTAAATTTGACTCGGGTTGCGGTTGGCCTGCTTTTAACGACGTGCTTGACAGAGGACTTGTCAAGCTTTCTAAAGACACTTCTTTGGGTAATTAATCTTCATAATTACCAATTATTCCAGTATTTTGCTAATTGCATTGCTTTTTTTTTTCTCTCTCTCTTTCTGCCCAAATTTTGTGGGCTTCAATTATAGGGATATCAATTTATTGCTTTATAAGGTATTTTGCAATTAGTCCAATTAACTTAGCAAAAAGGGGTTTTTTGCACGATATCTTGATTGGTAGGTTTCTAATTTTTTTAACCACGTGGGCTTATATCATAAGTGGGATCTCCCACTTGAAAAGATGATTGGACAGCTTCTGGAGTGGAAGTAAATCTTGAAATTTTCTGGTTTTAAAATGTTTTTGATAAAAATTTCATATTTTAATCTGGAGTTGTTGGGAGAATTATTTTCATATGCTAAAACTTGAGCATTTTTCGTAATTTTTTTCCAATTTTTCAAAGCAGTTGGTCAGCCTGAAAATCTCAAAAAACGCCTCTTTGGGCCGTGAAGAATTTATGAAGTTAGAAGACCCCTCGGGGACCCGAAAAAAAATTTGTTTTCTCAAAGAGGGGGAAAGTAACCGATTTTTCAGATTTTCAAAAGTTGAAAAATTCGGCAAAAATCGGTTATTTTATATTTTAATCTGGAGTTGGGATTATGTATATTTTCATAAGCTAAAACTTATGAGCATTTTTCGTAGTTTTTTTCCTATTTTTCAAAGCAGTTGGCCAGCCTGAAAATCTCAAAAAACGACACTTTGGGCCCTGAAGAATTTATGAAGTTAGAAGACCCCTTGGGGACCCAAAAAAAAATTGTTTTCTTAAAGAGGGGAAAAGTAACTGATTTTTCAGATTTTCAAAAGTTCAAAAATAAGGCAAAAATTGGTTATTTTTCCCAAGTTAAAAAAATTTTTTTGCTCCCCGGGAGGTCTAAAAACTGCCTGAATTTTCGGGGCCTAAAGTGGTGTGTTTTTTTTTGCGATTTTGAGGCTGGCCCACCACTCCAAAAAAAATTTGAAAATTAGGAAAAGTACAGCTTCCTATAACAGAGTAGGGCATAATCGTAACTATATTTTTCAGAAAATCGAATTTTTTAATGATTTTTTAAAAATAATATTATAAAAACCATATTTTTTACAATTTTTTGAGAAAAAATGAAATAAGAAATATTAATTTTGTTATAAAATTCGCTACTTTCTAAAAATCCAAATAACAAGTAATTAATTAACAAAATAGAATTTTCTGTATATCCCTATTATTGTTTTTTTCCATCATGATTATTGCTATTTAACTTTTTTAAATAGTTTACCAAAAATTCACGTATAAAAAAATAAATCAATTTTTTGAAATAATTTTAAAAATTCTAAAATCGAAGGTATTCATCGATTTTTTATGAAAAGTTAGTTTTTCCCTCCTTCCCTCACTTGTTTTCAAGGGAAAGTGTAATTTTTTTTCCTGAATGCCAACTAATTATTTTATCAACATCTTTGCCCTCGTTTTAGGTAGTTTTTTATCATTCTTATCTTGAATTGGGTTGGTTATGTAACAAAAAATTGTCCACTTAAAAAATTTTGTTGGAAAAAAAAGCATTGCAGTTTTCTAGAATTAACATATTTTCACACATTCCTTAAACGCCTTTGCTCATTAACCTTTAAGTACATCATCTTTTCCATTATAATCGCCTTTACATAAAATACTTCATCCATAACATCTTATAAATTTTAATAAACTTTTACTTTAAAGTATAGGCGATTTCCTGTCGTTTTCCCTAACCTGAGAAAACTTATCTGTATGGGTTTTTTTTGGTGAAGGGCTAAATAAGCTGGTTTTTGAAATTTTTAACTGCTTCAATGCTTCTCGTTTTTATGTTTCATTGTTGTCTAATTTATTTTGATAAATGGGTCGCTTTATTCTAATATGCCAAGATGTTAACAGATAAGTCTTCTTTTCCAAATAAAAAATAAATTTAAGAAGAAAATCCCATTTTTAATGCACTGTTTTTAAAAGTGAGCATGAATTTTGTTTTAAATGGTGTTGGATCTTTTGCATGGATTTATTTATCCTGTGAGGGTTTGTATATATGCTAATATGGGATTTTTCTCTTTTTTCTTCCTTTTTTATTCTCCCGGCTTTTTCATCATCTTTCCCTTTTCCTTTCCTTTTCCCCGATGTTTCTAAAGTTGGAGCGAACCTACTGTTATTGATCGCAAACCCAGGTAAAATCCGGACCGAAGTCCAGTGCTCGAAATGCGACGCTCATCTCGGACATGTCTTCGACGACGGCCCTCGTCCTACAGGAAAGCGATTCTGCATCAACAGCGCTTCGATCGACTTCATCAAAAAGCCGATTGATTCTCCGCCGATTGCGCCTTATAAAATCAAAATATTTATATTACCGTGTGTTACACTAATCCTTTAGCTTTTACTTTTTTTCAAAATCTAGTCCTTAATAACTTAAGTACAAAATTTTCACTTTTTCTTTTGCCACTTTAGTTATCCAAATGCAATATTCATGTGATAAATTCGGATATTTTTCCATTGTGGACAGGCAATATTTAATTAAGGCTTTTTTTGGGTATTTGTGCTGTGTTTTTTTCTTTAAATTGGGTATTATATTTTTTACTATCGGTGTCTGTATTTTGATAACAAAATATTTTTAATAAATTCCGAGCAACGTTTAAATTATTTGTCCTGTAAACGATATTAATCATTTGTTTTTATTAATAAAATTATTATTTCTAATTTTTTGTTTTATTTTTAACCCTTTCGAGACCGCAGGCGACTATAGTTGCCATTCTTGCTTTTCGTTTGGAGACCGCGGATTTAGTCGCCCAGCGGCGCCAGCGGGAAGACTCTCTAAAAAATTTAATACCTTCGCTTCCCGTGGCGCTAGCGACATGCAAAAACTGGCAATCTGTTGGGGAAGAAATGAACTACGTGATGATAGCATCACTCGTCGCTTTCTGTGCTTTGCTGGGCGCTGGGAGTGAGGGGCTAAGAGAAGGGTAAAGTGCTGCACCAGTAGCGCAGAGAATCCGGCGTCAGACGCGGTCTCGAAAGGGTTAAAGACCTTGAACTATGAGATATCTATTACTTTTTAATCTGTAGTATTTTAATCATTTTTTAATATTACAATGGCTAAATCGCTTCTTGACGGTAATAATTGTGTTAAAGATTTTCTGAAAGGAATCCAGGTGTCTTTTCCTGGATTATGTGTTGATGTTGATTCTCAGGTTGTTTTTATTAATAAGGTAAGTTTGTTTTTATTAAAGATTTTATTTTGTTTCAAAGAACCGAGGGAACAATGTAGCCGTTATAAGCGGTGGAGGATCTGGCCATGAACCATTTGCCGCTGGTAATTCATCCTATTTTTTGCCTGCTAAAACCGTTTTTGTTAGGATTTGTGGCAGACAATATGCTTACTGGTGTCGTCTGTGGTGCTGTTTTTGCATCTCCGCCGTCAAAAATGATTTTAAACGCTATGCTTAACTTGATGGAGACGAACAAGGAGGGATTTTGGTTTTGATTATGAATTATACTGGAGACAAGCTTAATTTTGGGATGGCGATTGAAAGATTGAAGCAAAAAGGCCTTCCTGTAAGCCTTATTAGAGTCCTTAATCACTGACCCACTTTTAGGTAGAAAGTGTTTTGGTTTCAGACGACTGTGTGGATTTGTTAAAAGAAGAGTAACTCTGTAGGACGTCGTGGCTGCTGTGGAATTTCTCTTATATCAAAAGCATGTTATTTTCACATAAGTTAACCTACTTATATTAACCTATTAAATTAAGATCATAGGAAATATGTCGATGAATGGTTTTGATTTGATATCTTTAAAAAAAGAAGCTGAAGAAATAAATTCAAGAATTTTTACATTAAGTGCTGCCTTGGAACCATGCACTTTGCCTGGAAATTCTGCTTCTCTTTGGCATCTTGAAGACAATGAAGTTGAAATTGGAGTTGGAGTTCATGGAGAAAAAGGAATGAAAACCATAAAAGTAAACTTTCTTCTTTTTTTTCCTTTAAAAAAACTTCTTTTTAGCTAAAAAGTTTAGACGATTTGGTCAAAACGCTTCTCGATTATCAATCAAAGCTAATCGACATAAACTCTAACGGAAGTTATGTACTAATGGTAAATAATCTTGGGATTTGTTCAGACTTGGAAATGTATTCAGTCGCACATAAAGTTGACGTTGAAATAAGTATTTTAAGTTTTATTTTTATTTTTTAATATTTTTTAAATCCCTAGAAAAATGGAAAATTCATGTCAAAAGATTCTATGTTGGAAAATTGATGAGCTCATTAGATATGAAAGGGATACAGTTAACATTTTTTGATATATCAGGAAAAGAAGGATGGCTTGATCATTTAGATGTTGATACTGAAGCTTTT